>JZLH01S0610097.1:1187-15452 GCA_001188425.1 Eucidaris tribuloides | reverse complement strand
AGCATATACTTCAATAGCATGATAAACACACCCACAAGCCTAATCTTTCACCACAGCAACTGAGAGTCGGGGGGAGAACCCAAATTTTGTTTAACTTGTTTTTGTTAATTATGTTCTTTCTTTTTGCAATGAAGGCATCATGTACTTTTTGTTATAACTAATTTATATGGCTGCCAACACGTGGGAACAACATCAAGGTGTTGACCTATATATATTATATATATATAAATATACATGTATATACATGTATATAGCGTCCGAACTATTAACATGTATATATATATTATATATAATAAATAAAAATAAATAAATGAAAATATAAGAACTTAAACTACTACATAAAAGTTTTACAAACTGTTTCGTAAGACCAGTTTAATTAGTCCTTCATATCCTCCAGAAACTGCTATGTAGAATGATTGTCGATCTTGGTTATTCTATAAACTGTTCTGTTTGAAATGCTTAGATAGATGTTCCTTTTGTGCGCATGTGCTTGCGAGCTCGTTTATCTTTTGTGAGTTGTGACAAAAGCGCGACTTGTCATTAGGAAAACCTTTGCTTCCATGACAAAAAGTCGCTCTTAGTTTACTTGTCGAGGTGTAAGCTCTGGCTAATTACGATAAATCTTCCATTTTAGGGTTCTGCTGACATTGTTTCTTAAAGCGTCCAAAGTATACTCGACTGAGTGTTGTGCATTCCGTTTTGTTTTATTTATTGAAGCTGGAATTCGGGCATTGTAGCGCGTTTTGAATGTGTTTCGTGAAGCCAATGTAAGTTTCTTGTTTTAGATTGTCCTCTGCCGTGTTACAGACGCTGGTACACACGTGCTGGCCGTGAGCAATATTCTTGCAGGTGGACCATTTTGTTTATGTTTCTTCCAGTTGCAATTAGACTGCGTCTTTTTGGGTTTAGTTTGATCCAATACGATTTATTGTGAGCGATTATTTGGCCTAACGTTCGCATACAGCTGCTAACTTAATTTTACAAGTGTTTCGTTGAGAAGTTGTGGATAGTTATATGTCCAGGGAAGCATTTGTCCAGTAAGGTTGAATAACTGTCGGCCTATGCTTGTTGCAACATTATCATTGTACGGGGGGTAAACAAGTTATGTTTCCTTTTTCTATTGCGTCGTCTTTCTTTTGTTCTGAACCTGTTGGATTTGGGTCTTGGCTTTCTTGACTTATAATTTAGCTATATAATATTATATAATATATATATACTATAATATACATGTTAAATTATATGTCCGAACATAGAATATATCATAATATATATAATAAACTCACTCAAAAAAAGTATTGGAAATCTGAGTTAGCAGTTGCTATCTCCGTTTTAGTAATAATCAAGTTAGTATATCGGAAGATAATTCTAATTTTCTTTAAAATATACCCTTTCTGTAAATGATTATATCATCAAAGAAAGAAGACGAGTATCTTAAAATGTTGTTAAAGTGTGAATTGAAAAAAGCTGCCAAAATGACCAAAGTTCGTAAGTCACACAATTTTTGTTGTTGTTGATGGGGGGGCTGCCTAATTGTCTTTTCGCGTTGTTATGATTCCTAATGTGAACAGACATGGATTAGAAACAAAAACACATGCATAAGATTAAGCAACACTAAGCATAAAAGCTAAAAAAAAACAAAAAACTTCTCGATGCGCATTACAAACTTGACGACAAGGATTTAATCTCACAGACCTTTCACCACATTAACACAAACAAACTAACAAATAAACACCAGCTGGCAGGGACTTATCTAAACATAGTTTTAAAGTTTAATCTGCATGCGAATTCTTTGATTTCATCATTTTCATTGCATTTAATGGCACACATGATCAGAGTTTCTTTATCGGGCACGCCAGTGCATGACCCACGTGCACCGCACCAACCGCCTGCACCTCGCCATTCTGTTTATTGAGCTTTGTAATTCGTTGCCGTTGGAGGGGCATTCAACTCGATCAATCAGTAATGACGCAGACCTGCAATGTTGTTGCATTGGACCTCTTTCCTACAGCCCGGCCATCGATCTCTAAACTATTCAATGGTGATGTCTGGGCATGCATGCAGGGCCAGTCCATTCTCGTGATAGCTGCCTCTCTCCTGAAAAATCCGATGAAACTCAGCTAGCTAATACACTTTTTATTACTTTGTGGTTAACTGTGGTGAAAGGTCTGTGAGAATTAAATGCACTTTATGTTAAGTTTTTAAATGCCCATACAATTTTTTTGTTTATTTGCTTTCCTGTTGTTGTTATGTTTTTGCTTACTGCTGCAAGTGTTTGTTTCAATCCATGCCATTCACCATTAGAATTCATAACGACCGAAAGAGACTATTGCGGAAAACCACTCATCAACAACAACAAAAATTGATGTTGACCCTTACCGAACTTTTGTCATTTTGCAGCTTATTCAATTTTACATTCTTACCCGGGGGTCGCTCTCACACGCCTGTCTCCCACCGTGAATCCAAACAACTCAGAACTGAAACCCATAAACGGACTCCCATCGTAACCTATATAAACAAACTTTGCAACCCTAAATGGCCCCGTAACACATCAAAAAAGTACCCTACAGTGGCAGTGACTCCAGGAAGTCCACTATTCTAACCCTAAGTGCGCGTGCAACAGGAATCCACTAATATTGATACCCTAAGTGGCTAAGCACATGTTAAATCAAACTAAATATGAACCCCCACCCAAGTGTCTCTATCTCCAAAACATTTATATGATACATGCGCACCGAGAGGTTCACTTAACAAATTCATTAAATAATTTCCTAATATCACAAACGTTATTTGAGAATTTATTAGATCTCACATAAAAAAATTTGCACCCTTTAAATGGCACTAATCTACGCTAACCAAATTAGTAACCCTAAATGGCGTGACATGTGAAAAAGGCTACCCCAAGTGGCGATTGCCAGCAAACGGGTTCCCTTGAAAAGCTACCCTTTTTCCAAAAGACGCGACGACGCCCAGGACTTGGAAAAGGACCCTTCTCGAACGCTTTTTCTGGACCGGGGCGTAGCACCTGTGGAAGCGACCCACCCGGCACTTTACACCAACATTTTAAGCATACTGCCCTTTCCCTGATGCATATTCTAATAACAGGGTATCAGTTTAAAGAAATTTAAAATAATCTTTTCCAGATATACAAGGTTGCATTATTTTACTCCTAAACGGGAGATATATCATCAAACTCAGATTTCCAAACTTTTTTTGAGGAGTTTATATATACATAAACAAATTATAAATTAGTTTGACTATCATGCAATACAGTAGATCGTTTCTAGGAACAGCAAGAGGTGCTCCCACTCTTCAGGTACAAGTCAAGAGTGGAGCAGCTTTCTTGCTATTCCTAGAAAACAACATCTTTAGTGCAGATGTCGTGCGCATGCAATAACTGTCAGTGAGCAAGTGTTCTAAGCAGAATGTCGTTAACACTAAATTGCTCTACTTGACAAAAACTCTTAATCCATATTTCGCCTAACATACTTATAAAATGACCTCAAAAAGATCACAATATTTTAGATTTCATGTGAAATAAGCCAAATGTCACATAACCAGCAATTACCAGTTCAACGACATTCTGCCTTAGAACTTCATAACGCATTATGCATCTGCGCCACGACGATAAGTAAACTTTATTTATCATGGTTTTATTATTGCTCCTATTGTATATGGATTGGGGCACTTGTTACCATGGTATTTTGCCCATTCTATTATATGCTGGATTATATATAATATGAAAACTTTTTTTCACTCTGTGGGATCACTTACGATCGAAGCTGTGCAGGCTCACATAACAACATAATCATAGAAATTCGCTAAATTAAACACATAGCTTATTCATCCATCTGCCTTCATGTTGCGAAGAGTTTTATATTCATGGCGTGTGAAGTGATTACCCAGACGTGACATTGGAAACACGCCATGAACTGCGTATGGACGTATCTTGGTAATGATCATCAAAAGCTTGCAGACAGGTATCGTGACTGAAACTGAGCTCGATTATATTGATGTAGACACACGCAGCCCTCCCCCACCCCCAACCCCAACCCCCCCCCCCCCCAAAAAAAGAAAAAAACACTGCATTGAAGGGGTAATTATTTTTCATTTAAAGAACGCATGTGCTTTTTAATTGATCAAAAATGCAAAAAAAAGAGGGGCGAAAAGCGTTATGTTTACAGATATGTACTACTTAGGGATTAAGATTCTCAAGAACTCAACTTGTTTATCGAGTAAAATTCTAGGAAAGTCTTGCAAACATCCTTTGGATAGGTGTAACCTTCCGATCATGGTTAAAATAATTTTGTTTATAAATCATATGGTTGCATGTATGTACAGCAACATCGTGAAAAATCTTGGACGCATCGAAATAAATCTTTCTGCTGTTTTTTACTATTGCGTTCATGAGGTGTATAGCTGCCTTGTACTAATCTTTGCATGTCCTAAAAAATTCATGATTCCAAATTCGTCACTTAGGCCCTTTATTTCGATTTGTTCCAAAAGATATATAGATTAAGGCGCTCTTTTTCTATTTTTAAAGAACAACAAGTTATGTGGTCCCAAAACATTTTGTGACCTGTGTTGCATTTGAAATTACATCTACAAAATACCTTGTTTAGCCAATAGTTGGAATTATAGGAAATATTAACCATTCTATATTATCAGAGAGCAAATCTGCAACGTATACTGGTTGTTAGTTTTGTGCATGAATATAGTCTATTAAACTGTACAAATAATTAAGCAAGTAAAATGATATATAAAATGTCAGCCAGTCTTGTGGGTATATAACATTATTTGGCGCAAAATGAATTTTATTGTTATTTGAAAAATCATCATTACCTGTACTTGTATCAAATTTGGTTAGATGCACTACAATACGGAAATCTCCGCGTCCATCATTTTCATCCGTGCTTGGAGATGAACGGACCACTGCCTTGGATCTCGTAGTTCTCAGTGCCCTTCTATTATGACATTCTTTCGTTCGCAGAGACTTCCATTGGGACTCGGGAGGCTGCAGGCAGTTGGCAAACGCCAAGGTCAATCTTAGAAAAGCTAAAGATAATATCAAACTAAACCTCATACAGACGACACATAAGGACAAGCCAACCCAACAGCACCATACAAATACAAGCACAAATACACACACAATAAAATACATAATTACGAGACGCAATATGAAACAAAATGAGAGCAGAAAACAGGTAACTATGAAAGGAGCAGAGAGAGAAAAAAATCATATATTTTTCCAAAAAGACGCCTTATCAGTTTGCACCAGATACTAAACTATCATTTTAAGCCTCTTGATGTTTTAAAACAACAGTTTTCATAAGTACGATAATACATTGCTTACAGTCCTGTTTACTAGACTTTAAGGTACGGAATACTTCCTGTCTATCCAAATTTATGAATATACAGTCTATCAGTTCTACACAAATTTACTAGCTACATAGTACTCCCTTGGAGTTAGGAGGGCGTGCGTTTAAATGGAACGAAAAAACACATAAAGGGTCCCAGTTTACGAAAATGAGCCAGATATCAGGTAAGTTTCTTTCTTAGAATACAAAGTGTTGCAGTCTTAAGAAATATCCACAAAAATGTATTGTTTTGTTTATCTATTTATTATATATTCAATATACACTTCTTGCTGCCCAATATATTACAGTGGACTCCAGAAAAAAAGGAAACGATATAATTGATGAGGATTATTTTTATATCTATGACAAAATTTATAAGAAAATCGGACATGGTTGCGGAAAGATATTTCCTTCTATCTTGAATTTGATACAGTCACACGGATTCCCATTCACGCATGTGCTGAGCAAAGGAAAATTAAGAACGACACAGTATGAAATCATTTGCACGAGCAAATTATGATAATTCAAAATCTCTCGATCTTGAATCTATCAGATATTTCGACATTGAAGACATCATTGAAAGCCGATTTTTACCACTCATTTCATATGTTACAAGCATTTGTTGGATAAATTAGCACTGATTTAGTGAAAAAGAACAATTTGAAAAATGCTTGTTTCCAGAATGTTCCAAAAATTCATTCATTAATATGTTTCTGGATTTGGCAGCCAGCAACAAGAAATACCTGTGAACATGACTCGGTAGCCTATTGTTGTGTCCGAGCAAGATATTGTGTGAAGTCAGTTGTCTTAATCTTATTGCTTTCAGCTCGTTTCAACTCTGCTCGAAATGATCATCCTAAATATCACACTTAAACAGGCATGTATTTAATTGTAAATTGTTAATCCGGCAAACATTAGTCATTTTTTACGCATAGTCTCAGAATAAAAGAAAAAAATATGGCATTTTATGTCAAATGGCTTAAAATAATCTACATTACATACATTACTTGAAATAATTACATTTTCTACCATTAAATCGCACTCAAAGCATGAATACTGCGCGTGGCAAAATGAATTCTGGTTAGCCAACCAATATGCTATTGTTTAATTCCATATGCTCCAGGTGACACGGTGTAATATAAGTTATCAATCAATGAAAGAAGAGGAACAGAGCATTGCAATCATATCTAATTCATTGAAAAATTATTCATTATGCAATGAATCCGCGTTTCCTTTTTTTTCTGGGACACACTGTATATATCACACACAACACCACATCATATAATATATATATATATATTATATATACTATAATATATATAAATATATATATCATCTACATTCCTGAAATTAATGGTGTGGATGCTTCTACAGACCTTGAACACTGAAATCGAAGGCACGTTTACCGTATAATATTTAGATGTTTTACTATTTAAGCAATCGACGGCTTTCAAATAAAATCGTAGTGTGATATTTGTTGGGGCCGACTTTAATCAAAGCTTTTCAAATTGTATATTACTTTAAAGCCTTGCTAAGAATTGAAGAATAAAATGCCTGGGCAAACCTATATGTATGAAATTCGAGTAACAATATGTCACGACTTCATTCAAAATTAAGTACGAGGCTCTATTCATTTTTTAAAGCACTTTAATCAAAGATGATATTTTTGACATTTTGTATATAATTAAAATGGTTTCATGAAATTATTTATCGAGCACCTAAGCATTGCGATTGATATTGACTAATACGATTTTTATCATGTCACCTTGTCTACTGCGTTACACTTTACGTAAATTTACATAATACGCTCATAAAGTACCTTAATGAACGATATCAACCTCTCTTGAAGATACCGCACGTTATACGCCAGAGGCCTAAATTTGTAGGCGAGCTCACAAATTGCCGGCAAGTTCTGATCCCTGCCTGACTGCCCCAATCCAGTCGAACTTTCATAGACTATCTAGCTTCTAGCATGGAAGTGGTTTCCCTCAAACCTCTCAACACCAGTTTCGGCCGAATACGTCGTCCAAGTTTATTAATATACTGATACTTGATCCTTCATGTGACTGAATAAAAGACAAAAAATACAATTGTATAGATGTGCTAATTCCAAACAATAAATATAATTATTTATCCCGTCTTATTTTATTGATTGTATTAACTGCTTCAAAATACAAAACGAAAAGAATGCAATTTTGACTAACATTAGAAACCGTTAAGTTCACATTAAAGCCTTAATATATAGAGTTTTCTGTTCAAATAGCATAAAAATCGCCGGAGCGGTGTGCATAATTTAGTGCATGGATATACCCACTTTACTATATATTTAAGTCATGCCAAAACCTTCTAAATATATCTTTTTGATAATTAATTTCTTCTCAAATTGAATCAAAACCCTCAGAAAATTTATAATTACTCAAATATAAATGAAACAGGTTTTGCCATGTCTTAATTCAATATGAAGATTTTAAAGATTCAAAAAGTATCTACCTAATCTATGGTGAGTTTTAGAATAGGACATCACAAATGTTTGCTTCATGGTCTATGTTTAAAATTATGTTCTTAAATGTCTATATTTGTTCACTTCAATTCTATTCGATTTAAGTCGGTTCTTATTTTTATTCTGTTGATTGAAAAAAAATATTTTAAATGGTTTCGAACTGTCTGTTCAGTAGCCAGAGCCAAAGTGACAATAACAGTACGCTGACAATATTATCACGTTGGCTAGATTTCGTAGAGAACATGCTTAATTCACACAGAAGATATTGGCCAGATAAAATGCACAAATGTTGATATGACAATTTTCTCGCAATTATATCAGAGGCCACAAAAGTATTTGGTTGATAGTTTTATCCAATCAATTTGAAAGCACAAAGTTTTTAAGCTTAGACTATCACGATAATTACAATGAGTGAAAAAACAATTCGTCCCTCCGACCCCAACATAATGCGAACTCATTTTTTTTTTAGTTATACTTAAATTGACTTGATACTCTTAAAACACAAATTAAATCTTTTGCAGCGCGTGAACTTTTTTTTCCAAACATCAAGTGCATGTAAAAATGTAGTTAACTTCGTACATTTTCACATAGTCACCTTTTTCTTGGCAATCTACCTGTCGTCTGCGTCGAAAGCCAAAGTATTATTATAAATTTACCTGTCCTCTTCTTTCACCAAGTTGAGTGACAGTACCATTGTCTTGCTCCACGCCAAACTTGAAAAGGAAACTGCCAATAACGGGTTTTCCATAAACATATCTACCAATTAAAACAAAATAAAACACATTATTGACCACTGCACTTCAGTCCATATGAACTCCCAATACTACCCCGATGCTGTCATACCATTCCGCTGCGTGTGTATGTCCATATTACTTTGTTCTTTATTTTTTAGTTTGGGGCTCGCCTAATCATGATGTCAAAATGGATTCATGTTCAATCTAACCATTTCTTCTTTTCACGCTTACAAAAGAACATGCAATGGCCCCACCCCCAAGATTGCATAAAAAAATAGTAGAGGCAAAAATTTCACAAAATAGCCTTTTTTGCGCAACGTATCCATTCAATATGAATATTTTTAAGTTTTCCAAACTTTGTGCACTATGGATGTTCAATTTAATTTATTTTTGCTTACTTTCCTTTACGTTACATATTTTTGCAGCAAATTTGATATCACAACCCCTTATTCAGAATCAAAATTGTAACGTTTACTTTTTATTGAACAAAGCAAGTTATAACTGTGGCTCTAAAAATTAACTTCATTATTATACTAACTGTGCTACTATGTTTTATGTCAAGCCACTATTTTTTTTTCCGAATGTAGATCTAACATATACGGTATCTCGCATCGTATTACTATATTGCAGGTCTGTCTGTGTATCTTTCTGTGTGTTGGCCTATGACTGCCCTTCTGTATGTGTGTAAAACACCCTCCAAACTAAAGCATAGATATGCGCCTGCATGACCGCCTGTGTTCATGTGTGATTGTATACTTGTGTATGTGTGTACTGCACTGGCATTGGTATCTTTATGTGCGTATAGTTTGTGTGGTGGGTGGGTGGGTGGGTCTTTGTGCTTGTTTGCTGTGTGTGAGTGGGAGGGGGTGCACCTCCAAAAACTACTAAGGGATGACGGCAATTCCAATTATAAGTGGGAGAGGGTGAGTCAATACAATTGGTACAATGTAAAACAACTTTTATTAATATTAGTGATCGCCTAAAACGGGCATGGAACTCCCCACCATTTTCACGAACGCTGTGGTACCCTTTCCTAATTCTATTCTGTTGAATATGCCTGTGTAATTAACGTATAACAGACAAAATAGTCAATGACAGAAAAGTTTCACACAAAAGTTTAACTTGTTTTCGATTTAAGCATAAGAAGATTCGCTTCCAGCCCACCACTTATGAGTTATAAATATGGTTCTATACTACTACTACTACTGCTACTACTACTACTACTACTACTACTAATAATAATAATAATAATAATAATAATAATAATAATACTGCTACTACTACCTCCACTGACTACTACTGCTTCATTACTTATATTATTACTTCCACTACTTATTATTTTGTACAATCATATTATGATTATGATGATGATGATGGTGATGATGATGATGATATGATGGTGGATGATTATTATTATTACTTATATTATATATTATATTATTATTATGATATCATCATCATCATATATTCTTATTATTGTTATTATTATTTTATTATTATTGTATTATATTGTTATTATATATTATTATTATAATTATTATTATTCATTATCTTATTATTATTTTATCATTTATTATTGTTGTTATTGTCATTATTATTAGTAGTAGTAGTCGTAGTAGTAGTAGTAGTATTACTACTACTACTACTACTATTATAATCATTTCATCATCATCATCATCATCACCATTATTATCATCCTTTCACCCTCATCAGTATAATCATCATCAACGTATCATCCAAACTTAGCCTAGGTCTTTTCATGCTTGTGCATGCTTACTAGAGATAATATGACATAAATCTAATGATTGTGAGGCATATTCTACATTTTCTATGGAATATCAGGGATCACTGGAGTGATATTAGGCTATCTATGTGACACGTAGGATTTTTATAAAAGTCGATGAAACCGACATTCAGTGTTGTGGTCGCGACCGGGTAAGTCGAGGCCAAGGCCAAGGACTGCGAGATGTCAGACCGCCAAGGTCAAGGCCTTCGGCATATTACGGTTTTTTTCAATTTCTGAAATGAAATCCCCCTGAATTTGCTTGAATTTTCCGGTCTTGCTCTCGTCCCGTCCACGGACTGACCTACAAAGACTTAATGGGATGCGCCGCTCGTGATCCATGTACGTTGAATACCATTCGCTTAATTGCCCCTATTGCAAGGCCGTGCGTAACAACAATCGTGGAGCTGCCGTTGAGAGTAGGCCGTTGTCAGCTGGGTTCAGTTGGCCTTTCTTCGCTTAAATGCGTGCTGCATAGGGGAATGCACACAATTCGTGCACGCTCGTTGTCCGAAAGTATACGGACATTCTGGAATATTACCCGAGCCGGGCCACCTCCAAAGCATCACGATATGCGACTTTTTGGTTCCTTTAACTCTTAACGTGTCAGAGAAAGTACACCTGTGTGGGCATGGTATGTATTATGTGGTGCATATTTGCGATTTCGGCACGTTAAGAGTTAACATTCAAAGCCGATGTCAAAGCCTAGGACACATTTGGCCCTCGAGCCTGGCATCGAGGACAAGGCCGGCGTCGAGGAGCGGAACATTGTCGACATTTCACGCCAAACACTCCCATTTCCATGGTAAAGTCACATAAAATCACAGGTCAAATTATACTGGATTCCAGGCGCAAAAACTCTGAGCCTGGCTGCAGAGCCGCCAAGCGCTGAGATAGCTAGTGTTAACCCGTTGGAGACGATTTGTTTTTGCTTTAACACACATTTTCCATAGACCTCGTGACGAGATATCTTGTCACTCGTCGTCAACGGGAATAATGCAATCTTATAATTAAAAACTTGTTGTTGTTTTTTTGTTACAGGCCATCCCTAATTCCGAAAAGTGGGAGGCTGATATATCCTCTTCAGAACCTGACTTTCGTGAACTAAATTCAATGGAGACTTACGTTGCTGTGATAGTGGTCATGATGTCAGTGCTGCCATTAAGAATGTAGTTCTGGGGTACGACCTTCACAGAAAAAGTGGGCAACACTGCAAAAAAAAAAAAGAATCAAGTACACATAAGTTTTCCACATCAGACAGCTTTACTGAACAAAAGGGGGTTTGGAGGTCGAAGGGTCCCAAAGCAGAACCGCTTAATAATGAAAATCATTCCACTGAAAACAAAATTGTCTGGCTTCGATGCAGGTAGTTTTATGGTGCAAGAGGAAACGCACGGAAAAAAGTTAGCAGGGAGCTGTACTACCCTGGCTTCGAAGGGCATGTCGCTCGGAACAAAATAGAAAAAGGGGAAACTGGCATAAAACTTTTGTTATTACTAAACAAGACGAACATGACATTTGTGTACCTCACATAAATCTATTAAGTTTCTAGTGGATAGTTGAGTCCACTGACATATTCAATTTTTTTTTTTTTAAAGTTGATGAAAACCCTTTAACCTGCCGATATCTTTATACGCTGGTTTTCTGCCTGTGAGAGTGTTTTTAAAGAAACTCCATTAAAACTGACAACTCAGTAAACGCTTCATTTAATCCGTTTTACTACTTCTTGTATGATTGTCGTGTGGTTTGGAAATGTCGCTAACCTGAGACTGTCTTTCCGGCACAATACTGCCCCCCCCCCCTAATGACAACAGGGCATAACTGACGTTTTGGTGTTTTTGAGATATTGAGCAAAATGTATTTTGTTCAATGCCTTAAAGCCCTATTTAGTGTCCTTTTACCAAGTGGATTATGTAACAAAGAGACACTTGTAATTAATATTTTTTTTGTTCTGCGTGTTTAACATGATGTACTGAGTCCCCTACACTTTATAACTTAATTTTGAAAAATAAATGTCAGTTATGCCCTTTTGTCATGGGGGAGGGCAGAATACTTCAATTAGTCTTTGGTATCGTTATCTTCTGCCGAACAGCAGGTAATGACTTTCTGCCGCCCACTTAATGTGGACGCTGAAACATATGATTTATTTGAAAGTCTGTAATGAATATGACGGAAACTCAATTATTTATCTAACGTCTTACCGTATTCTTTTACTTCAAACTTCACAGTGGAGTTCACCTGAAACTAATAACGATCAAAGAAGGAGAGAAATAATTATTTTCGTGATCGACATACATTTGTATTTAATAAGCGTTGGGAAAAGCACCATTGCCCTTTTTTTGTAAACTGCTTCATGTAGACAATCAGTAGTCATGTTACTTCACGCGCAAGATAACTAGAATATGGGGCCCACTTGTCCTCGTTGGGACCCATTCACCATTTGCACCGTGGGCACCAGGTGTGCCCCATGTGGTCTATTTAAATTATAAAACAAAAGTAAGATCAGCTGTCACGATCGAATTCGTGGATATTGATTTAACCTCATTCCTACCATGACTAGGAGCGCTTGGAAAATGTCAAGTGATTTGAAACATACACAAACGATACATGTACATTAGTTAGAGTGGACCTTTCAGCTGGGAGGATTTGTCTTTAAATCGTTTATCTAGAGTGATAGGCCAACGTTGTGAAGCTTTAATTTAAAAAATTGTCAAATTTTAATATCTAAATTACATAGTAGTGTTCATATGGACAAATAAGCACCCTAGAATAAGAAACAGTTTGGAAACTTACACTGCCAATGGCAAGTTATGCATGAAAATACAATTAAAACTCGGGAAGAGTTTAAATAGCGCAGGTGTACACACATGTGGGAGAAAATGGGCAGGTGAATCCGATCAACTTACGATTTTCACTTTTTAATAGCACTAATTTTTTTCAGGGCGTCATTTTTAGACCTTATCAAAGACAATGGTAGTATGGGGAATCATGTAGCTCAGATTTTTTTTAACTGTGGTAAATGTTAGCTTATACCTTTAAGGAGAACCAAGCATGAACATATCAGTACGATCCCATTTAAAGTTACACAACAGATTTACTTACCACAAGAAATACTGACAGTAATTTATTTTTTGAATGAGTCAACGTTTGACTACAAGATTTTCAGAGCAGAAATCTTACATAGTTTACTGTAGAGTAGTTTCAGCCCAAGCTGAGGACTACAGCCAATTATTCTAAACACAACAAAAAAAAGTAACTACCCGCTTTTTCAAAATACCATAACTTTTTAAAGAAACGGTTTTGAGCAATATAATGTGGTAAAGCTGTTCCTGCACTAATTTACTAACTTCTGTGTGAAAATGTGATTGATCCGTCGGGTCATGCACGAGTGAACACGTACTAAATGCAAAAATGTCACCTTTCAAAAGTCACAAGGGTAATTTTTCGGGATTTGTGATGAAGGAATTTGACAAGTTCTGTTTCTGCTGAATGATTAAGCGCTGTTTATGTTAATCATCCATCGTTTGACCCCTTCAGTCCTCTTTTGAAACTTTTCGCACATTTTACGCTTCTGTGAGATCAATCTTAAGATTTCCATGCTTACTCAATTTTGAAATTGTAAAATCCATTAATTTTATTGAAAAAATTGATAATTGATTTTTTTTCTTTAGCAAAATGTATCTTTACATGGTGTACGGACATGAGAGGTTGTAACCATGTCATTGTTAACTGAGCACACTTTATAAACAAAGCAAACAATACCATTATTTACCGTTATTTTGGCATAAGAGTTTACTCCTGTGACTTTTGAAAGGTGGCAATTTTGCATTTAAGGCATGCTTACTCATGCATGGCCAGACGGATTAATCTTATTTTCACACAGAGTTTAGTCAG
>JZLH01S0610089.1:75425-96261 GCA_001188425.1 Eucidaris tribuloides | reverse complement strand
AAAGTTGAGGAATTGGCAGTTTGAGTACCCGACGGAGTAGGCTCCGTTGCTGCAGTGTGTATGGCAACAATTAACATAGTCCCACATATAGATTTCTGTGTTAGTACTTTGTCAGCAGTGGGAATTTGTGTAACAGATATGTCCAAAACGAAGTGTTCTGTTGTTTTCAACTACTCTCTCCTGTACTATAGTGATATTTTTAGAATACCATCTGTTCACAAAAGGTTTGAAAGCAGTTGATATTAAAATGTTGTTCTTCTTTAAGTAATTAACCAGTGCTGTGTATTCTCTTTAAGAGTTGAAGTTTTAAGACATGGACCTATATAATTTCAGTATTTTCAAAACATCATTTTTGCTTGTACTTTATGGCTTGGTAGGGCATTCCCCAGGGAATAAGATCAACTATGACACCGACGACATAAAAATAATTTTATAATTCTAAAATTACTAACCGACAACCAACACGGTCTTGTCTGCAAAGGCTTCTCCCGACCGAAACTGGTTGCTATGTAGAATGTCACCCCGAAACTCATCCTGCCCCGGGTAGTTGGGTCTTCTAGCTTTGTTGAACATACCGGTACACACCATCACCGCGTCGAAAATCTCCGTTGTCTCCCCGACGGATCCCCGGGTCGTCACCGCCCACCGCCCCGTAGTCGCGTAGTCGATGGCCTCGACGACTTTTACGACAGTGATGTTGAAGCGGATATGTGGGAGCAAGTTAAAGTGTTTGGCGTAGTCTTCGTAGTACTGTCTTATTTGCTCGCTGAGAAGGAAGGGAGGGTACGATCTCGGGAAGGGGAAATCACTGCAACACGTCATCTCTTTACTCGAGTTAGAGATGAGGGAATGATATATCGCCGCTCCTTCGTGGCCCGTCTTTTGGGGATCAGTGTAGATCCACACTCCACCTAAAAAGCAATTTTAGTAAAGTGCAACGATTTACTTCTAGGCAGGTATAATAAATGATTTCATGATTAAAACTTGCATATGTTGTACTCTTCCAACCTGAAAGTTAGACCTCATTGAAGGTATCTCCCGCAAGAAAAAGGAACTTACATTTATTAATATTGTATTTCAATTTTAATTGTTACTTTAGTAATTGCCATATCACTAGTTTAACTTAATAGTTTAATACAGAATCAAGATTTGTGTTTAAGAATTTTTTTATATCTTAAGTCTTAGTACATGTAGTTCTTTTTTTTATTACATTTAAATATATATCTTTATAAATCCTAGTATGCGATTGCATTTGAATATGTACACTGTCTTGTAAAGTGCATTGATACTTCCCGGTGACGTGAAATGCGCTATATAAATTAAAATAAGCTAGGATTATTGTTATTACTGTTAAGAAAGTGATACTGGATTACTCTGGATGTTAATGGTGTTTAGATCTGGATAATCCTTTTGGTGTTAATGTATAACAATCCCAGTTTCTGTAGTCTACCAATCTTTCGGAGCCCACGTGTCTGTATCTACTATCCAATCTGTCTTTGTCTGTTTGTCTATCATTCTATGTATGTATGTATGTATGTATGTATGTATGTATGTATGTATGTATGTATGTATGTATGTATGTATGTATGTATGTACGTATGTATGCATGTATGCACGTATGTATCCAGGTAGGTAGGTATGCATGTATCTGGTTATTTATCTATCTGGCTATCTATCTATCTATAAAAACAATCTATAAATACAGGCCTATCAATCTGTCTATCTACACGACTAACTCCCAGTGTGCAACCATCAACCAATAATCCACTATATGTATATGTATCTGTATAATAATATATATGTATATATATATTCTACTAAAAAGTGATCTTCATGTTGGCTTCCGAGCAATTCGGCTAGCCTATAACAAAAACACTGCATTCCTTCTCAAGTTAAAGGCGTTGTTTAACAATGTTCTAGTTTAAAAAAAATATCAGCTTTTGATTCTTCATGCTACCAGTTTCTTTGATAAAGTCTAAAAATGATACCCTGAAAAAAAAACGCAGTTCAACCGATCATTAAGTGCTTTTAAAAAGTGGAAATCATGGAGCGACCATTCCAGTTTCCCCCCATAGAAGGCTGTGTTGCAGAATTTTCGTCAGCTGACAATAATTCATGTGCCGATTTTTTATCTGTACATATTTAACGAGTGACAGCACAACTGTCTGGACGTTTGTGTTGTATTGTGTTTATTTGTCCATTCAAACACTGTCAGATACATGTAACTATGTCAGATAGCAAAGTTTGATAATATTTTAAATGGGGCTTCCACAATGTTATATAGTGTCTTGAAGTGATAAAATCAAAGTTTATGGAGTTACATTAATCAGGGGTAGTGGAGATAATTTTCAAATTATTCCGAAATTATCAACCCGGGATGAAACTTGATGAAATATGAAGAAACTTGAGAAAAGAACAACTACCTTTTTAAGATATCGTGAAGGAAACTCTTACCTAATTGATCTTCTCTCTCAAAGCAAACCGGTTCAGGCCTTCCTCCAAGCACAGAACTTGACGGAAATCAACCACTCACACGGCTCGATAACCGCCGACTTCGGCTTTAACCGCCATAACTCACGCCAAATTCAGCTCAAATTCCCTGAAAAAAAACGCGGAGTAATTATGCTGAATAATTTTCTTCTGTCGACATTTAACTCATACAGGGGACATTGGGAATAAACTAGGGTTGTAAATTACTGTTTTAGAAGCAGGAACTGTTTACCTACAATCTCATATGTGAATCAGCGCTTGATTCTTCTTCTGAAAATCGTCCAAATATCACACCCCCCCCGCCAAAAAAAATGCTAACCACGTCTGTTCATATGAGCTAATCATACTAGTGTCGGGAAACAGACTGTGTTTATTGCCAGAACCTACATAATTTTCTCCAGAAAGTGCTTTATGTTTATCTATGTCTTAATACGAGCGTACGTCACAAGGCCCGAACTCGGATGAGCATATGGCGCTGCATTTCATGTTCTTATCATAGACGTTTTACTTTATTCAGGCGGTGAACACAAGACGCACGCCGAGACCCAGGCTAATTGCAGACCTTTGTGACTGGAGTCATCGTTCGACTATGATCTTGACGAGAAACAGATCCTGCTTTGGGACTCGAGATTCTAAAAACAAAAAACTTTCAAATCCTTCAACTTGTGGACAAAGCCGGCGTGACCAGCCCCCCCCCTCATGCTTGATTCACTACCAGCCAGGTCCGATCCTAGCCGATTTCGTATATCTCCACCCACACCCTCCGGGCACCCCGACACATCCACCCCTACCCCCATTCCGACCCCCACCCCGACTCCCACCTCCGCACCCCACCCGTCTGCATCCCGACCCACCGCGTCACCTGCCGATCCCCACCCGCACCCCCCACCCCCCCACCGAACCCACCCCGACCCCCACCCCGACCTCGCACCCGCCCTCACCAAGACCCGATCCCGGACCCATCCCAATCGCATCCATCGCGATCTACGATCCCTAAATCCGGTTCCGAGACCCTGTAGCGGTCCTGCTACGACCGCTCTTCCTCGGCGAAATGTGATATTCTTTACACCAGTCTCCCCAAAATTCATAGTTATACACCACGTCTCTAAACAGATCATGGTAACTGTACTGATCGAGCTTACCTATGAAGTTACCTAACCCATACGCGTACGCAGGGGGGTGTTCTTCGGGGTGTTCAAGAACACCCCCCTTTGGCAAAAGGGGGCGTGTTTTAGGTGTCTAAAATCACCCCCTTGTGCCAAAGGGGGGTGTTATGAAAATTTTTTTTGTGGTTCCTATCAACACTGGTCATAACATCCTAATTGCCATAGAGATTCGTTTTTTTGTCTGGTGCTAAGAAGGTTGCGTTCAAAAAGATTATTAATCAAATTTCACGCTAAGCAACTTCAGGCAGCTTAGCCTGACGACACCGTATACCTTCTCATAATCCCGAACCGGAGCGCCGCGAAGGCGCTAGCTACTGATCCTGCATTGTACAGCAATTGTCATAAGCGCATGACCACCGTACGTCTGGCGGCCCCCGCGCATGACTCCTAGTGATCATGATCATTTTGACTCACCTGTAAGTTGAGGCAGTGTGTGCAAATGTGTTACGTGGCGTTTAGATGTAGCAACCTGTTAGTGTCATACGATCCGGTAACGAAACGGCGGCGTTATACGTTAACGTATAATAGTCAGCGCTGACGCGCCCACGGCCACAACTAGCTGAGGACAGGCCAGGACAGATCAAGCTCCCAAACTCGCCTACTTGTACAAGGTGGCACTGTGCTGTGTCTCGGGCTAACTTGTTTGATGTAGTCCACACTGCTGGTTATTACTGGTTCCTCATTCCCTTTCTTATCAACGCTTCATGTTTATTTTTTACCGGGATAGCAGATGTAGATCTACAGAGATACAGATGACCTCCAAAACCCACTCCAACGCCCAAACCACCTCTTAAGCGGGAGAGTCCCCGCGCGAGACCCCCTAGCAAACGGCCGAGACTCTGACTTATATGGTGCGCGCTAAGCGCCAACATCACGGCGCGCAAAGCGAATGAAATTGGCCTTGCGGCCGGAGGCTCTATTTAGGCGTTTTGCAGAAGCCTCTGTGTGGCTGTCTTGGCTTATTTTTTTACATATGACAGACATAATGGGGTCAAAATCCACGATTCAGTTCATTTTTTTCAACAAAGGTGGTTGGGCGTGAAAAAAAGGAGAAAGCAAAGCTAGGCGGGGAGAAACAAGAAATTCAAAATCAAGCTGGGCAGGCGGGAGATTTTTGTGAAAGTGGGGCCTCAACGGAGATCTCCCGCCGAAAACCGGGAGTCGGATCTCTTGAGTATATGAGTTCCACTCAGGGCGTCGGTCCATGTTTGGATTCGCGGGTGGGGTTGGGGGGGGAATGGGGGGGGGCAAAAGTTGCAAAAAAATTTCAAATTTTCGGCGCGCGCCTTTGCCGCGAAATGTACTACAGATGTTTGCGCGCAAAAGCGCCGACGAATTGACAAATACCATGTTAATGGTTTTATAATTGGCTCTCATCCAATGCTTTTAAAACCTATATTGCAATTTATGTAATTTTTCAGAGCTTGTCCAAATCATTGGGGGGGGGGGCATCGCCCTCCCCCAGGATACAGACGCCTCTGGTGCTCCATTGTTCATCTCAACAAAAATTAAAGGCTCAATGTTAGGTGTACTACCGTCTATTAGAAGGATAAAATCAGTAGTTGAACGAGAAAACTAAGAAATAGAGAGAACTTAGCCAAGTCTGCTCTTTCTGAGTTTGAGGTTATAACTCGGATGAATCTTAAAAATATCAACTCCTTTGATGCCTATTAGAGGTAAATATAGTCGAAAATCTCGGTGGGTCCCCCCCACCCCCCCGAAGATTTTTTCATTTATTAATTTAAAAAACGAAAGACATTCAGAAATTTTATTTGGTGTGATATTGACCTCTGGCATAACAGCTTTTAAATAAAAAAAAATCCTTCAAATAAACTTGGGTTTTAATGGTTTTGTATAGTGCCTTCAGCATGCTAAAACACTACATTTTTTCAGTTATGTCAGGATTTATTTTTATTTTTATTTTTATTTTATTTTTGTTTTGGGGGGGGCACAGCAATGTGTTTGCCCCATAGTTTCTATTGGCGGCGGTAAAATTGTTTCGTTAATGTTTTTTAGTGCCATCACGCTGCTTTTTTGGAGGGGAGCGGGGGGGCAAAACAATCTGTTTGCTCCATATATAGTTTTTCATTGGCGTTGGTGATAAATGTATCCATTTGTTCGGTCCGCGCGACTCGCTGCGCATATTAATTAAAATGTTATAAGGCCACAACTTTTCGCCTAAGCACGCCGCAAAATTGAATATTGTGTCAGTTATAACGTTGTTATTGCTAGTGCTCTTCCGCTGCATATAGCCTACATATCATCTTTTCAATTTTGGCTAGTTTCTACTTTTACAAGGGAGTGGGGCGGGCAAACAATATGTTGCCCCTGATTTTAATTGGTTGGGTCGGGGGGAGGGGCAAAACTAAGAAAACGTGTCAAAATTTCGGGCTCGCTTCGCGAGCAAATATTTGAACATTTGTGTAAGTATTGATAGTTGTAGTGTTTCTGACTGCTAAAACATATCATTTTCAGACTGTCGGGATTATTTTTTTTGGGGGGTTGGGGGGCGAGGCGAGCACAAACAATAGTGTTTACCCATATTATTATTTATTGGCTTACTAATCAAAAATGTCAAACTTCGCGCGCGTCTGCGACTGCACAATTGCAATGTAGCCAGCATTTTCGGCAAAGGCCGCCGAAATTAACATTTTGTCAGTTCTTAGTGCCTTCGCGTCTGCTCTTTAAACAATACCGATTTTCAATTTGTCTCATTTTGTTTTTTAGTGTTTGATGCATGCTTGAGGGGGCACAAACAGATCTGTTTGCCTCTATATTTTCATTGGCATTCGTGATAAATGTGAATGATTTTTTTATTGGCGCGCTTCGCGGCGCAAATTCCAATGTAGCGCTAGCAAATTTTTCGCAAATGCGCGCACGCAAACTTGAATATTGTCTTTATGTTTCATCGTGCCTTGTGCAGGTTTTAAACATATTTTTGCATTAGCGTTAATAAAATTGTTCAATTTGTCCTCTTTTTTGAGGGGGGGGGGGGAAGGGTACAAATGTTTGCCCCTCCAATACTTTTCTTTGGAATGGCCGACCGCTCTCGCCGCCTTGTTGGGGGGGGGGGGTGGGGCGGCTTGGCGTATAGGTTCGCTCGTATTGAAACAATCTGGCTAGCGCACCATCCGAAAATGGTAAAATCAAGGTAGAGAAAAACTTCGGGAAGCACAGAGAAACCAAACCGCGAAAGTTTTCAGCGCTTTTCAGCGACTGAATATTAAGCGCCCTAACCAGAGGGGTTCGAAACGAACCCCCGCCACCCACCGGCGACCAAGGTCCCCTGCTGTCGGTAAAAAAAAAAAAACTCAATATAGAGAGTCCACAGGAAAAATCAGCGCACACACGCAGATGCGTAATTCATTTTTCGATAGTAGGGGCCAATATTTTCACATTGGCTCGTGGTGTAAAATGCAAATTTTCGGCGCGCTCATCGCGCGCAAACTTTGAATTATGGCTTGTAATTTTTCGCGCGAGCGTGCCGCAAATTAATAGTTGTGTAATAGTTAAATGTTTTGTAGTGCCTTGCGCTATTACTTGGATTACGTTTTAAGAATTGATTCATTTCGGTATTTTCTGTTGGGGGGGGGCGGAGGGCAAAGTAAGAAAATGTCAATTTTCGGCGCGCCTCCGCCGCAGAATTGGCAATAATAACATTCTGAAATTTTTTTTCGCAAAAGGCCGCGAACAAAACCGTTGACATTCTGTAATTCCAATAGGTTTTGTTTGTTTTTGCGTTATTTGTTGCATTTAGATTTTAAAGAATGTATTCAATTTGTTTGAAGGGAAGGGGGCAAAAGTAAGAAAAATGTTCATAATGGCAATAATTAGCGGTACAATATGTGACAATTCTTTGCCAAGCGCTGCAAAAAATGCGTAACATGTGTATTTTATATGGTTTTGTTGCTTTTACGCTATTTTTGCATTACGTTTAAGAATCAATTCAATTATGTGCGTCTTATTTGGTAATGGGTAAAAGTAAGAAAATGTCAAATACATATGTTAACCAAAAAAAAAAAAAAAACAAAAAAAAATCAAATTTTCGCAAGCGCAAAAAAACAAACAACTATGGTTGGTCTTTGTTAGTGCCTTACGTTTGTTGTGAAACATTCATTTTTCAATTTATCATTTTTTTTTTTTTTTGGGTGTGGGGGAGGGGAGCATGGTAAAAACAAAATAAATAGATGTGAAACATAAATATCTTCATTGGCAGTGGTAATAGAATGATACAATTATATGGTTATGGCAGTGCTACCGCTGAGCTTTTTAAACATATCATTTTTCAATTTTTCAGTTATTTGGGAAGACGGGGGTGGATAACGTAATGTTCTCTCCCATATTTTTCTATTAGCGGTTGTTAAAAATTTAAATTTTGGGGGCCTTTACGGGTGTGCAAATTGCAATGTCGGCTAGCAATTTTTTTCGCCGATGGTGAGCCATCAATTGATAATGTATAAGTTTCAGTGTTTTGTAGTCCTTGAATTGCATTGTTAAAACATATCATTTTTCGATTTATCATTTTTTAGGGAGGGGGGCCAAACATATTTGCCCCCAATAATTTCATTGGCGGCGTGGAATAAATGTCACAAATTTTGGCTTGGAATTTCCTGTTAAAATACATGTGTTTCAATTTTTTAGGGGAGGGGGCCAAAGAATATATTCTGACCCAATATTTTCGCTTGGATGGTAAGTAAAATGTCAAAATTTTGGATGAATGTTGCGTTTCTAACATACCATTTTTCCAATTTATCAGTTTTTTAGGGGGGGGGACAAGAACAATATTAGTTTGCCCCAAATGATTTTCATGGTCCTGTGGGGCTAATTAAAATTTCAAATTTTCGGACGCCGCTACGCCGCAAAACTTGCAATATAAGCTAGCACTTTTTCGCGCGATGGTGTGCCCGCAAAATTTAATTATTATGTATGTTTGATGGTTTGTATAGTGCACCCCACTCCCAGCCCCAGCCCTCCCCGCTCGGTCGCTTCGCTCGCTGTGCGCAAAAAGCGTCCGTTCACTCAGATTTCCGAACCTGCCATTAACAAAAAAATCTGGTTACGGGCTGTTTATAGGCGAAGAGTAGCTTATAAAGGGCTGCCAAACTATCAGATTTAGTATCGTATTTACGAAATATGGTGCCCTACATTGGAAGGAAAGGTCATTCATGATCTAAGGTTTTTGTTAGGTGGGGGGGGAGCGTTACCAGGGGCGATCCATCCATTTTTGGGATGGGGGCGCGGACACGCAGTGAAAATGCTTAAAATTTTTTGGCGCGCTCCGAGCACCAAGTTGCAATACAGAATTGCAAATTGTGTATGTTTGATTGTATTTTGCTAGGTCCATGGTTTTTATAGACTTTTCCCATGCGTTTTCAACTCTATGCGCGTTTTTCTCTCCACATCACATTTATTACTTGGCCAGCGTGGCGTAACTACGGGTCGTACGGGGCCGGCACGTGCGCCCCCCCCCTCCATCGCCGGCAAAAAAAAAAGGAAGGAAGAAAAAAGAAAAAGAAACGTGGGTGGCGAACGAGCTTACAAATTGGTCTTAATCACTTTTGAAAAATATAGGCTATAAGAAGTACATGTTAAGCCTTATGTTAATCAAACTTGTTTTTTTATTTAATCACCTTTGGACTGTTCTTTCACAAGACAGTGATAATCATAGTCAGGAATAAGCTATAATGCTAGAACGTATGAACTTCAGGGGCTCTGCGCCCAATGAACCCCGAACAAATCATCCGATTAAGAAATTCAGGCATTGCATAACACACAATGTTTATACCATCGGAATTCAAAAGTTTGGAAGTGGGGGATTTTTAATTATTGTTGACCAGTTCATTTCACGAAGAAATTGTCTAAGCAAAGAGTCAAAATAACCTCACGGAACTGCTAGGACCCGAGAGCTTCAGGGGGCTCCCGCCCCTGACCCCGGGTCCTATACTAGGCGGGCCCTGGGACTCTACCCGCTCGGATTGTAAACCGCTCACTCGCGGAATTGTTTTTTGATCATCAAAACATAATGCAAGCACACATAGTCATGTAAAACATAAACATGAAAATGGCGATTTTATTACAAATTACTGAAAATTGGTTGCACTTTAACACAAAAAATGCCACTGCTTGGCACGGGGGGGGGGGGGGGATTAAACCCCTACCCCCCCCCCGTAGATCCGCCACTGGTCCCAATCGAGTTTGCCAATCTTCAACATTTCTTCCATACTGTCATGAATGCAAAGTTAAAAACACCCCCTTTGAAAAATCCTGCGTACGCCTATGCTACCCATGTACGTGATGTTAACAATGAAGTAGGATATACCTGCAACACCTTTTGTGGACATTGGAATAAATAAACATACAATGCTAGATAAATATGAGGTGACGATACAAACAATGCGGACAACGGTGACGTCAGCAATGACAATACAAAATGCCTGGCCGCAGCGATGGAAATTTGACAAAAGCGGGCAACGAACAAAATAGCGTTTGTGACTTTATCAAGAAAAAAATACAATAAATTTCTTAAAAAATGTTCCGACCTTTCAGCACATACTTCACTAAAAGTTCCTCCACAGTCTTCAAACAGTCAGCAAATTATCTACTCGCGCACATTATATTTGGAATTGTAGAAGCATGATTATGTGATCATGTTTGAATCACAATATGCAGAAACTGGATGTGTTTTAATTCATCTGAATTTATAACACTCAATGATAAATCTATCTTCTGTCTGTCTATCTATCTATCTATCTATCTATCTATCTATCCATCTATCTATCTATCTATCTACCTACTTATCTATCCATCCATTATCTATCTATCTATTATCTATCTATCTATCTATCTATCTATCTATCTATCTATCTATCTATCTATCTATCTATCAATCTATCTATCTACCTATCTACCTATCTATCTATTTACCCATCTATCGTTGTTTGTTTGTTTGAATTTATTTCCGGAAATCAAAATAAAATATACAAAATAATACATATACAGATAACAAATTACATAATTACACTCATGACATGTCAAAATAGAAAATAATATATACTCCGGAGGATAACCCGAATTCTGCTTTTCTTCCTCGGGGTCTATCTATCTACATGTATCTATCTGTCTATCTATTTATCTATGAATCTATTTATCAGTCTGTCTACCTGTCTGTCTATCTATCTGTCTGTCTGTCTATCTATCTACTAATCTAACTATCTACTAATCTATCTATCTATCTATCTATCTATCTATCTATCTATCTATCTGTCTATCTTTCTAGTTATCTATATCCATCCATCCATCCATCTGGTATACTTTATCCCTTTGTTTATTTATTTCATTTTTCTTTCCTTGCTTCCTTCCCTCGTTTCTTTCTCCCTTCCTTCCTTTCTTCCTTTTCTTTCTTTCTTTCTTTCTTTCTTATTTACTCACTCACTTGCTTATTCACTTACGTACGTACGTACGTACTAAATTACTTACTTACTTACTTACTTACTTACTTACTTACTTTCTTTCTTTCTTTCATTCTTCCATACTTTCTTTTGTCCTTCTTTGCTTTCGATTTTGTTTGCCTTTCTGAAAGGATCTACCACAGGGTTCGTTTTTCTCTGTCCGTCCACTCACATTGTCCATACAAGTATTGTTTTTATAACCTGGTTGTTATGAATGTTACGTATACAATCGAACCTGCTTCTGGGTGTGAATTCCAAACTCGGACCTTGAACCTAGCCTTCAACAAAGCTATGTAGTCACATAACCTTCATCGCTAGAAAATTGCTGCATTAAAAATCACACTGTGATTGTTTACTATATGAATCATACAGTTTTTGTCTAAAACTATTGAGTAGATTGTACCCAACTTTTGCGCAGAATTTAATTAGCTTGTGTACAAGTTTTACACAACATCGAGTTTTGTAGTTTACCAGTGGCAAATACCAGTAGTGTTCTTTTGTTTTTACACAACATATCAACACTTCCTGTGCTGAGAAATATCGTGGGGGGGGGGGTAGAGGGGTCGGTGATGGGGCAATTAGAGGGGGGATGAGAAATATCCGACAACGCAATTTCATCTACGATTCTGTTGAAACTGGATCATAACCCTGATGACCATTAAGTGTAGATTTGTGTTATGTGAAAGTATGTTAAAAACGATTGCCATGGAAATCATAATTCTATCAGAATTCATCGTGTTCACCTAGTTTCATTTCTGTTCAGCGGTCTGTGTCGTTTTTAGTCTTCGCGTGATACTGTTGTAACGTAGATGGCGCCATACCAAGACTCTGGCAGGGCTCTGTATTAGTATTCATTATTATGACCCCCTCTTTGCAAGCAAAATTAAATTTGTTAAAAGTTAAAGTTAAAGTTAAAATCCTTAAGGTACCCATGAAATTTGTTACCCTTAAATATGAATATATATAATAGGAGTGTAAATATATTTCCATATAGGAAATGGTTAAGAATGGAGAATAGAATTAGGAATAGGTTATATTTAGTTCAGTTCAGTTCAGTTCAGTTTTATTTTGCATTTCTCAAATATAACAATATAACAAATTACAAATCAAGAATGTTTTCGTGACTACAAACATAATTGGAGTACAGAAAGAATTCCATTAAGAATAAAACATATCGATTTCTTACGTAAATAAAGAGAAATGCAGAGACCCCCACCATAAGCTTGAAGCTTGATAATGATGGAGGCCTCGAAAACATATGTACACAAAAAAAAGAGAAAGGAAGGGAAGAACAAAGTTGACGAGAAAGATTAGAATGATTGTGTATTTATGCATGTGTCAGTGTGTGCAAGCGCGTTTGTGCAAGTGATTGTGTATATGTGTGAATATTGTGTATGTGTATAATAGAGTGTGCGCACGCGGTTTTACTAAAACGTTGAAAAATTAGAAAAGCAAAAATAGAAACAGGCACATTGGTAGCGGCGGGTATATGTATAAATTAACAATTTAGGAGTAGGATTAGGTAAGGTTATCTACATGACGGATAGCTATTGCATGTAATGACAAGCCACTTACATATTTCTAAAATAATTTATTGTGCTGTAATACAAATTTGAGAGAAATATCCATTTCCGATGACAGAATAAGATGATTAAAGAATACATAATTATTTACTTTTAAATCACTAAAATTTCTAAAAAAATTACATTTACTTCAAAAAGCTTGAGTAATTCTTATCTAGATTGATAAGAATTGTATATTCTACTTCTGACTTTGAGTATAGTTTACTTATTTCCTCTTAACGTTACTAATACTTGAAATAATTAAGGCATTTTATCCCTCAATTTTATTGAGTAATTTCAACAATTTTTTTCTTCTTTAATGATTCCTTTGTGTAAGAATGTGTACGTTTCATTATTCAGATGATTTTTAAGAACGTCAAAGATAGATAACAGAACGAACGTATTATAATACGTTGGATATGAGGAATTTAGGCGTAGCCTTAGATGTGTCAGTTTCCTAATCTAATGGATTCAATAAAAGCTCAACAATTTGAATTGTGGTAAGTGTTTACATAATGTCACAATTTTAAAGACAGAGTAAGGGATTTGCACGTCAGAAAACGGTAAAATGAATGAAATCAGCTCAAATATAAAGTATAAATGAACACCTGTCATAGAACCTTTGGGTAGAATACGTAGTTTGAGTGAAAATCTGCACAATTAAACTTCAAAATTAATAGTGACGTCGACGTGCACGGGCCGTTCCAAAATTGTCCGATCAGCCGTTCGCCGAAGGTCGCGCGGAGTTTAGCCGTTTAACCAATTAGTGTGCTCCGCTGGTTTTGCAACGGTACACATAACCGCGATTCGCAATTTGAGCAAAATTTAAACTCACGGAAAAAACAACATTCTGGTAACATGCCGTTATTAGTTTTTCTCATAAAACAACAAATTCATGACGTATGGATCTCAAACTTTCAACACACCATTTGTAAGTACTAAACTACCGTTTGGTATTAATAATAATAAAGGGAAGTAATGGACTTGCACATCCCTGACACAATCTTTAAATAAAATTTCAACAATTTGAACTGCGTTCAGTTTTAACATAATGTCACAATTTTTTAGCTCTCTCCTTTCTGTGAATCGTGTGAAGGAATGCTGTTTGAAAACTGGGTACAATGACATTATTTATTCTAATGATAATTATAAAGGTCCCCCGTGTGTTTTTTGGTTGCTCTACCAGTTTAGATTACCTTTCAGGATAATATGGATTATTTATATTTGATTTTTCACTGTCACGTAAAAAAATCACATCAAGCCAAATAAAAGTTTTATGGGTCCGTTGACTTTTTAGAGAACATCCCCCTGCTTCTTCCTACGCAACATACATACGTTATTGGGAATAGGTTGAACTGGCGACCCTTAATATTTTGGTAATTTGGAGAACACTTTAGGGCTACATTTTACATATAATAATTCATTAACCCACAAATCCATTTGTGTAAATGTATATACAGTACCAAAAAAAAGAACCCTAAAGCAAAAGCCTATTGTGCGAAAGATATGGGGCTTATTATTGAAAACACATGTTTAAAATAAACTTTGATTTATGCTCTTTCAAATGATACATTAAGCAAACTTATTAATTAACGCATCTCTGAGTACCATGACTGTGAATATTCAATGTCAAAAAACAGTTGCTACACTTTTTGGCTTTGGCACTGTGCACATCACGTGTCAATCTCTTTCCTCTACCATGTTTACATGCACGGTGTCAAAGCCAAAAAGTGTAGCAAATTGTTTTTGACATTTAATTTTCTAAGTTATGGTACTAAGAGATGCATGAATAAATAGGTTTGCTTACTGTATCATCTGAGGCTACGGTCACAAATAAAAGCGGCGACCGCCCGACTTATAGCCTGCTTGGGCGCCGCTGGAATTTAGGCATCGCCCAGCGATTCTTGGAGCATGTAAATAAATAAATAAATGAAATCGTTTGAATAAAGGTCACAGTTTTTCACTTTCAATAGACCTGTTTCATAATAAATGCAGATTTATGCATACTATTCTGACAAATGTTGCTCTTGACAACCTGATAGTTTGCCGGACATAGCAGCAACTAATGTATGCAAGTTGCATTTTCGGTATTGAAATATATTCACAAGAAACAGGCGAAAATGGCTCATCACGAGGTTTCGGAAGTAAAAACATCCATAAATTTGAACACATTATGAAAATGGTCTATTGAAATGTGCACTTCAACCCAGCAGGTTGAGCTATATTGTATGTAGGGCGTATAAAGTTCCTTGAAATCCTCTTTTTGTGAGATGAAGCGAAATGATCACACCGTAATACAGAATTAGGTCTTCAAATTATATACATATTCAATATTTTATTCTGACATGATAATTATTCCATTTAATATATAGGTCCGTACAATCTACTTGCGAGAAGAAACAATAACAATTACATTCTAACACAGAAGGTCTTTAATTTATGTATATTATATTCAATATTCTAATCGATTTCGATTGGCATGGGTACATTACATGGAACGCTACTTGGTAATAGAAAAAACACACAGATTATTATAGCTTATTGGGAAATGACATAATATCGAGAAAAAAAACATATCTCAAAAACCATATGAGTTGAGACATACACCAATGTATACATTGGTTCAAGTGTATGTTCAGGCTGTCAGGAACTAGAATTTGTTTGATTTTGATTTGATTTGATTGTTCTACATCTCAAATATAAATATAATAATACAATCGATAGTACAAATACACGATATAACGTCGGAATCAAGAAATAAGACAATTTAACAATCATGACATTTGAGGAACATATTTAAAAAAAACGATGCTTGCATTGTTTCAGGGGAACAAGTATCAATTTACCGGTATTGAAGTAATCTTCGGCCCTGATAGAAATTGATCCCATAGAAAACTACACAACAGATTTCACCGTCACATCATGATAATTATTGTACAATAAAGAAGAGATGTATGGCTATGAAATGTTCACATTAGAAACTTGAAACATCATATTTGATTACGAACGCAATCCGTCCACACTCTTAAAAATTCCGGGTCAGTCTGACTCGGAGAAAGTATCCGTTGGGGGCACACCCGGAAAAGGGTCAGGTTTAACCACATTCCGGGTCAAGTTTGACCAAAATCCAAGTCAGTTTGACTCATATTTTGGTCAACCTTGACCCGGAATTTGGTTAAAATTGACCATTTTCCGGGTGTGCCCCCAACGGATTCTTTTCCGAGTCAGTCTGACCCGGGATTTTTAAGAGTGCATCTTTCAAAAATTCCCAGTAGGAAAATAATGTAAGCTGGGTGATCCACTGCAATATGTCCATAACCAGTAACTCTTAATAATATGCTATACAGTCTAACCCACAAGTTCTATATTATTGTAATGTATTTACATTTACCAAAGAATTTTAGAAAAGTGAAAAAATGCACCAAAAGTCCCGAGACATGAATAATCTTTTATAACCCGGTGGGGGATATCCACATAAACAAACATAGTTCAGATTAGCATTGATGGGCATAGTGGTTTGGTGGATGCACGAGATTTCTGGTTCGAGTCTACACATGGCATTGTTGTCCTTGGATGAAATACTTCATCACCATACTAAGTCCTTCAGAAAGGACGTGATACAAGAGAATCCCTGATACTTCATCCAAAAGAGAAGTGTGCGAGTACGGTGTGGTCCCGGGTGTGGTGGCCACCTGCATAGATGCAGATCCTTGCAATACCTTGACTTGATACCCGTATATCTTATGCCTGAAATACTCATAAAAGAAAATAAGCCATTGGCTTTGCACGATTCCCAGCATTTCATGGAAAAAAAATCCATAGAAACGATATTCCCTGATAATTTTCCCAGAAAAAAAAAATTCTGCAACCAGAATATTGCTCTCTTCGTGAGTTTTAATTTTGCTCAAATTGCAGAAGACAGTACGCATGACCAGCTGACGGGCAGTGGGCGACTACGTACACTACTATGGTTTTAACGATTGAACTCTGCGTGACCTTCGGCTAGCGGCCGATCAGACAGTTTTGGAACTAATGGAACGTGTTCGTTACTCTGCAAATTTTGAAATTTAACCGACCAGATTTTCACCAAAACTACGAATTTTACCCAAAGGGCCTATGACAGGTGTTTGTTTATACTAATCTTCACATTGTGAATGATTTGAGCTGATTTCATTCATTTTGCCGTTTTCTGGCGTGCAAATCCCGAACTCTATCTTTAATGATCGAAGCACACAAAGGGTTAAAAACCATAGGCCTAGATCAAATGACCTTATGCTGAGACTAAAATTCAATTTGACATCTCGCTTGCTACCAGCAGACTTTGCCGTATACCAGCGTGATAGCGGAGATCAGCACCAGTACAAGACTGGTACATACAATAAAGTGTGCTGGTACGAGTCGGAACTTCGTTAAATTCACTCTTAACCCACTTAACACCATACTCGATGCTCGCAATACCACATGTAAAGAGGGAGGAGGTTTGTTTTGTACTGAGAAGACTTGTCCAGTTGTTCCAGTTGTTCATCTGTTCACAATTATTATAATCTTTTAATACTCGATTGGATGAGTTGCAATAACCTTTATTTTAATCACAATAGTTCGTTTTCTCATCATTTCTCACAAATATTAGTGCATTGAAATCTGACAAGACATAGACATTTTCTTAAAAGTTGTGGTTTATATTGTATTGAAATGTACATGCTGTCTCATCTGTTGGCCTCTTACAATACCCCATAATCAGTGAATCCACGTTATGCTTGCCCAAAATAGTGTGGCTGCATATATACTCTCTTGGACTACTCCTGAATAGTAACTTCCCACAATACTTCATGCTGGATGACAGAGAATAGCAAACCGTGCACTAGACCATGTCAACCAAGGGTTTCCATGGTTTGCTGCTCAGGTTTTATTGTCTGTCCTCCAGCATAAATTACTGTGTTAACCCTCTTTTGTATACTGCAACGAAAATGTTCATTAACTGTGAATAAATAACATTTTGCCCAAAACAACCCCATCACGGAATAAGAGCGATAATACATTTTACTCTATTTTCTCAGTTAAAAATCTACACGTTTAAAGAGAATACGCAGTACTGGTTGAGTACTTGCAGTACAACATCATTTAAATATCAGCTGCTTTCAAACCTTCTGTGAACAGATGGTCTTCTGAAAATGTCACTATAGTACAGGAGAGAGTAGTTGAAAACAACAGAACACTTCGTTTTTGACAAATCTGCTACACAAATCCCCACTGCTGACAAAGTACTAAAACAGAAATCAATATGTGGGACTGGTTAATTGTTGACATACACACTTTAGCATTGGAATGGGAACTTCCAATGTAAAACTTTTACTGTTCAAACTGCCAATCGCTCAACTTTTTATTGCATATGAAGTGAATTAGTCCATTATAATGTAAATGTAATATACTCTCACCTGGAAACTAATGAAATGTGAAATCTTGATGAAAGATTTTCCATCACCAACCAGTACTGTGTATTATATTTAAGTGTATAAAGTAAGCATAATGATTACATGTATCAATTTGCCAGTAAGGACTACATCTACATTACCTGCAAATATCTTTACAAATATGAAAGCTTTTAAATAAATTTGACTTTACTGTTTAATTATTTACAAACTGATGATACTAAATTAACAATTACAGATATGTATTATAATCCACTCCAAAATACTTCCTTTCATCTAATGTTCCAATTTTTTTTGTTGCAATCAATATCATGATAATGCATAAGATAAATAAATTCTGCTCTCTCTGTTTGGATATTAGCAACAGAACGATAATGATAAAATGATTAAATGCTTCAGGTAAGTTACAACCATTTATCGAACCAAACGCCAAATTTACTCTCTACCCCGAGGCCTTAAAGGTTGTGTTCATGATATGTTCACCCCGGAATGACGTTATCAAGCAAATACGATAAATCATTTGTGATATCAAATTCACATTGATTAGCACCTCTCACAAACACCTCGGGGCTGAAAAGCTAGGTTTCTTGAAAATGAGAGCTGACTAAATTCAAATAGAATGCAATAACGTAAAAACGCTCACTAAACTTGAATCTTATACGGCCGTTAAACTGGTCCGACTGCCAGACCTAATTCATGTGCATGTATCATCTAGTGGCAATTAAATACCAGTTGATCAAAGCTTAAAAGGTCAAAAACTCATACCAATGCATTTGGACGAATGTCAGGTAATCTTTGTTACAGTTGAACTCTACCAAAATAATTTGTGAATGAAAGCTTAATCCAGTGTCTGAAATCTGGAATACTGTTTCAAAATACAACTTGAGCACAGTTCAATTTCAAATGATGTATCGTTTATGTTTCAAACAACTTTAGAACGTACGAATACCAAATTTTGAACGCTTTATTTGATGAACCTCTCTTTAGTGGTATCGAATCTGAGCAACGGTTTGGTGTGCAAATAAGAATACAGTCTTTAAAGAAACGTATTCTCTTCGGTTAACATCAACCACTCCCGCAACCACTGTAATCACAAAGAGCCGTCTCTACGTATATTTTGTAAATGCCCATCAGAGATTCAAATAATTACACATTTAACGAACTGGTATGAGTCTACATGCACGATACTGTCAACTAAAGATAAAGTCGTGATTTAAAAGCACCTCTACGAAAAACAAAACAGTGAAAATCTTCATATTCTAGTACGTGAATTTGGAGTGAACAGTGTTATTGAGCTGCTTTACATTCCATATATTATTTGTAAATTCCATCCTTTTTCAAAGTATGCCAACAGAGAGAACTACAGTAATGCAACTAAGGTGTAAATAAGTCGGATACTTAATACAAGTGAGAAAACATCGCACATACTGAAGTTTACGCCAGCATCTTTATGTCGTATCAGATATACGCCGAGCTAATAAAAATATCGACAAATGTTCGTGTCCGCAATAAGGATGTTTAACCATAATGTTTTAACTAATTTTTGACCAAACATCGATACGTTTGGTAAATGATGTGCGATTTGAAATTTAACAAATCATTACGGCTAAGTTATGACATTCTACCGTATAACTCCATAATTTATCATTTATTGTGGCCCCAGTTTGCGAAATTCTCTGTCGACGGTCTTACGCCATCGTTAAGAAAAGACCTGCCACCAAAGCAACGAGAAGTAAAAGTTTGAAGGCCACCGGGAATCCTTCTGGCCCGTTCCCGACGGGGGTTTCCCGAAATTTTGTCCCGGAAACCGTGTTCTGCCAGACGTTCAAGATGGTTTCCCGCGCTCCGCTCCACGTGTGTGGGCCTTGCAGACGATATGTGGCTGGAACGGCGGGTCCGAAGAAACACTTGAGGGCGAGGCTTGGATCTGATAAAAACATCTTTCTGAAGCTTGGTTTCGCGCCGATTTTGGCGGCTACGGCATCTTGATATGGGATAGGTGGAATCTATGAATGAAAGAAAATGGAAATGAACATATGAAGAAACAAGGATGGTTAGTAAATACAAGAACAGACCGAAAAGCAAGCCGGAGAAAAACACAGAGCCGGGGAAAACAAAGAAGGAATTACAATTAATTAATTTTTACATTCCATAAGAAGATATTACCAGGAAATGTAAAAATGGCTGAAATTTCTTTGGCCCAGTTTAATTTTGTACACTAATATCTGCAAAAGCATTACCCTTCACAACAAAGGCTTAAGAGGATTGTGCAGGTACCCGGTTTCTTGGTATAGGGGTTGTCTACTGGTAATGACTTGTATTATTGTTTTCCACGAAATCTCAACTGAACCTCGAGTTCATAAATCCAGTGGGTTTTATAGCAGTGCCATTGCATAACACGATTTAATACAATTTATCGAACGAAATCGATTGCAAATATGCATAACAGCAAAGAACAACAAGACACACTCCCGTACAGCAAATCGGCGTTGATAGCAGAAATTATAAAGGTTAATTCCGTAGTCGCAAACCCACAACAGCGATAAACAAAATCGTAGGAAAATTTCCATCTACACTACATATGAAATATTAAACTATACAGTGTGTATCAAAAAAAGTAAACACTTAGTAAAAAAATTATTTAAAAAAATTCTCATGATTTTGAGATTATTTTTTTATATGAATATGTTACCTTGGACCTAAGCTATCTGATGACACTGTTGGTTTTGAAAGTATTTCAC
>JZLH01S0610086.1:13195-28617 GCA_001188425.1 Eucidaris tribuloides | reverse complement strand
AAATTTACGCAATGGACAATGATAGCTTTCATAAGACTGTGAAAGTATATGGACTGTCATATATGATAAGTGCACAAACAAGAACTGTCACGAATTCAGTTAAAATATGGACTGTCATTTATGAATTGTGCACACAATCATGACTGTCGCGAACTCGTTTGAAATATGAACTGTCATTTGTGAACTGTAAACACACAAACTCTCACGAACTCAGTTAAACGTGAAATAATACTGACGGTCATTTATGGACTGTGAACACAGAAACACTCACGAACTCAGTTGAATTTTGCATGAATATATTCCATTTATTGATTACATCTGTTTGTAAAAGAAGGGGGATGTTATGGAATGATATAGCGCCATCTGGTGGCGCGATAGACACATGTTGAATGTACATGGCGGTGCACAGCTAGAGAGAAGTCCTGATAATAAACAGCTCGGAACCCAAGTGGAAATGCCTCCAATAGTGTGTATTTGTTAGGATGCCTTGTTCCAGTAATAGACAAGCATAGCATAACATAATAAAGCTAGTGGAATTTTTGGCAACCAACATGATTTTTACCATGGATTCTGCCACCAACTAGCCTACCAACCTATTGGGTTTATGTCACTAGTGGCCATATTTCCTTATTTTACGATGTTTCACAGAAGACAAACATCCATTTTCTTTTTTCGGGTAGATATACCTAACCTGCAATTTAGCAAAAGATGGCTGCAGTCCACTGCTTAGCTAGTTAAGATGTGAAAACTATGGTCAAAAGAAAATAATACAGTACAAATAGAGTAAAATTGCCATCAATCTGATCTTACAGTTTTAAATTTGCACATTCACACAAGGCAAGGCTAATTACATTTACATATACACAGTTGGCTAACGCATGTTGGTCTGGTCGATGCAGTACAAGATAAGGGTTGTTTCACAATCAGGGTACATCAATTAGTCTCACAGGGGGTCAAAAATCAAGTTTCTTTTTCCTTCAATTTTTTTTTATTTTGTGTAGCAAATAGGTCATATATAAAAACTGTAAAATTTGGAGGCGTCAAGTCCCCCCAATTTTTTTTTTGGCCTTCGCATATTATCAGTAAAGATGATTTGGGTATATAAAGTTATGTGTACTGAATTATAAAGAGGGGGATACAACAGTCCTGGTTTATTTACAGATAGACATAGTAAGTGTGCTTTTGTATGTCAAATATCAATACCCTGAAATAAGTTTTAGTCGGAATATATGATATTAAAAAATGAGTCGGAAAGGCTGTTTTTTCGGAGAGGACACTTTTTGACGGAATTCCAACTAGTGACTTTGTAATGTTTACCAACTGAAAACTTGAGAACTATGGACAAAGTGAATGTTACAGGTTTGAAGGATATAGATGACTTGTTTTTTGTGACAACAAAATGCTGTCCTTGGGAATCCCTAGGTATGCCATATTTACGTCAAATTCGGAGAGGACAATTTTGACGGAATTTCCTTCCAGATGTTGACACAGCGTCATAATTTATTAACATGTCACCATCTCACATGGGTTTGGAATTTGAATAAGCTAGACTCAGTTTTTACTTTACAGGTCTCCCTGATCTGTAATTGTCATTGGTGTCATTAATGATAATGTTCATAAATTCAAAAAGATCAGATGAGACTGGGAAATTGTTCAAAATTGACACAAACATACACAATTTGTACCTAAGATGTCCATTTCAAACAGTTTCTTCGCTGTTGTAGACAGACTGTGCAGTGGCCAATTGCTGGGTATGAAAGTTTACAACAATAAGTGAATTCATTTTTTGCAGTGAAGTCATATAATGGTTTTTGGCAATATGTACCCTGATTGTGAAACAACCCATAATGACTTTTTCCCATGATGCATCACGAGAAATTGATTTAACTCTTATGTCACTACACATATATGGCGATGTGAATTGCGAATATGCTGAATTGTTTGAAACAAGATTTACAAGCACTTGCAATGTTTTACAATGTTGGAAATGATGGAAAGTGGATTATTCCAATGTACTGCTTGTAAAAAGCTCCATCCATCACTCATATTAATAATCATGAGTGACCAGTCAGGTATGAAGACGGCTATAATACTTACCGTTCAAGATGTGTTTCAGCATGGTGGTGATTGTCTCGATGTACTGCTTGTAGAAGGCCTTGAACCGACGAGCTTCGTCCAGCCCACCGCTACCATCCTCCTCCTCGGCTATGACCCTCAACATCCCCTTCACCTCCGACATCAGATCGTTGTGGGTCGTCAGACACATCTTAACCACGTCCACCATGGTCTGCACAGTTTCCTGAATGCGGGATAACAGCACAATTATACAATAATGATCTTTCTGACATATTCACATGGTCTGAACAATTTCATTAATGATGCATCAAGTGGGATTGTGTGCACGACCCCCCCCCCCCCCTCCCGTGACACATTATTTTCGGACACACTAAGAACGAGACAACTTTCTGGTAGTGTTGTTTCAATCTCAATGAATATTTAGTGCTGCATCGTGAAAAACATTCTGTACCAAAGTTACGCTTAATTTCATATACTTTACATTAGTGTTTCTATCTACATGTATGTGCGTGACTGCTTTTGCTGCAACCGCATCTGCTATTACTGCGACTGAATGGTAGTGTTACATAAATCATGCGCATTAGCACCGACACCATCAGGGCCCTGCTCATAAAAGTTGACATCATGTCAACTTGCTATTCTACTGGCAACTACTATGGTAACAGTGCTTCATAGCCAATAAGAGCCTTGGATTTTTACACAAATTGTAGTACAATGGCAAGTTGATATGATGTTAACTTTTATGAAACAGGGGCTAGAACAAATTTCCATGCATGAATACCTTGTCTGCATTGATCTTGGCCTCGGCCTCTGCCGCCATGCCCTGAGCCTCTGCTGCCCTCCTACGTATCTGCTCTGACAGGCTGCGAAGCCACTTGTTGTTGATTGGTTTGTCCACGGTCAGAGGTTTCAAGGTCAGGAACTCCTCCTCGGCTGCCGACAATTGAGCCTCACTCGCCTCCAAGGAATTACATGTGTCAAGACACCTGCAACATTTGAGGGGTGTGATCGATACTTTATTATCAACCAACAAAATACATTTACATTAGCCATCAGACACTGTGTAAAATTGGTTAATTGGAGAGCTTGAATGATAGGTAACTTTTTTCAGCTGTATCACATAATTGCTTGGAGTACATCTTCTTGTGCACATTTGGTCACATTTGGCTGTCTAAATTTACATTCTGTAATCATCCAGGTGGAAAGAATCTGGATGCAAATAAGTATCCTTCGATCCACTTGGCTATAGTTATCACTGAAATATGCCAATTTATGCAAAGTTAATTGACTTTTGACCATTGACCTTTTGCAGATCTTGTACAAAATCTACTCAATTCATCTACACCACATGGTGCATGCTTGGGCCAAGTATGATAAAAGTCCACCCAATGTGTTTTTCAGATATCACAATTATGAGATCAGGGTGTATGGACAGACAACCCAAGATCAAATACCTCTAGCCCCTTTCAGGTGGAGGCATAAACATTTCAACAGTGAATCCTCACCAAATGTCAAGAAATATTAAGTGTCTACAACTTCAAAGTGGCATTCACTAGAGTGAACATAAAATTACCTGTATCAGAAGTAGTCTTAATCAGGTTATTAAGTAAAACTATCTGCTGTTCTAGTGAAAAAAAAGAATACATATCAAGTTATCCTAAAAAACAAAACCACCATAGGTATCTTTGAAACTGATTGATTTTGATTTATGGTCACTGTCTGATACATTATATCGTGCAAAGAACACAGTCTCATCTTTGTGGGATGTGAAACAAACAAAATCCACATCACATACCTCTGCAGCAGGGAATGAAAGTTGTTATCAGCGTAGACAGATTCTGAAGTAACGAGTTCTCATTCCTTCAAAGTGCAGGATGGCGTGGCAAAGGGCACCAACTTCAGATGCTCGCTTATTCTCCAGCTATAGAGTTAAAGAGAAGAGAAAAAGGTTTATTTCTCTTCAAAATCTATTTCTATGGATATAATGACTGTCAAATATAAATAATTATTACACATACAAGCCACTTTTTCGATACAATAAAACCTTGTATTAATTATCCTTCCACAGAGGTTTGCTTGCTGAGATGCAATATTGTTATCATATTAGCTATCCTATGTATTTTACGTTACCCGTATCAATGGGGAAAATGAGTGCATTATTGTTGCAATATTCAACTCTGCGAGGCCAATATCTCACTCTGCGTTAGTGCGAGCGCGTAACAATGGTGCGCATTACTGTTACGCGATGAAATACGCGACGAAGTGCGCAATAAGGTGAGCGTAAAGAGAGCGATGAAGTGCGGGAGTTTGAAATGCTATACAGAGCTAGCTTACCTGCATTTTATTGATAAAATTGTAAAAATAACAATTTATTCTGGCACATTTCCTCAAATTTGTATGTATAATAATAATAATATTGGATTTCTTTCGTGGTATATCGTAGATATTGCATTCATCAGCATAAATATTGCACTCGTCTTCGACTCATGCAATATGTATGCTTTCTGAATGCAATATCGACGATATACCACTCAAGTGCATCCAATATTATATAATATCAAACTATATTTGCATGTGAATATTATTCATAATTGATACTGTCATTATGACACATAATTTGACTCATATATGGCAGTTATGGTATATGCACAAAATTTCAAATTGCTGAGTCCATAAACTGTAACAAATATTTACACATATCATTCATTATGTGTTTCACTCTTATCTACATGACTTCACAATTAGACATGATTGACTAATTATGTCAAATTATGTGGATTTATGCAAATACATATTATATAGCAATAAATCTCTCAGTTAAGATGAATGAATGAATGCCATCACTTAACACAATCAATAAGCATTTCTTAGTTCTGTGTTATTGTGTGGAAACTAATTCACATGAGCTGTGACCTTTGATCCTTGACCTATAGACTCCGAATTCAAATTTGACCAGTATTTCAGTGTCACCTACCTACACACCAAACATTTCCAAAATTTGTCTAATATTCTTTTAAGTTATTGTGCGGAAACCAATTCGGGATGGACCGACAGAAGGACAGGCAAACAGAGGCAAGGCTTAAAGATTTTGTCAGGAATGTGCAAGTCCATTACTTCCCTTCATTATCAATACCAAACGGTAGTTTAGTACTTACAAATGGTGTGTTGAAAGTTTGAGAACCATATGTCATGAATTTGTTGTTTTATGAGAAAAACTAATAACGACATGTTACCAGAATGTTGTTCTTTCCGTGAGTTTAAATTTTGCTCAAATTGCGAATGGCGGTTATGTGTACCGTCGCAAGACCAGTGGAGCGCACTGATTGGTTAAACGACTAACCTCCGCGCGACCTACGGCTAACGGCTGATCGGACAATTTTGGAACGGCCCGTGCACGTTGACGTCACGGATTTGTTTTGAAAAGACTTCCGAGTCATTTGAAAAAGGATGAAGTTTAAACGTCCAGATTTTCACCAAAACTCAATATTTTACCCCAAGTCTCTATTAGAGGTGTTTATTTATATTAATCTTCACATTGGATTAGATTTCAGCTGATTTCATTCATTTAGATGTTTTTTGACGTGCAAATCAATGACACAATCTTTAATGCCCCCTCCAGACTCTCACTCACAGTGTAGACTTGTCCCTTGGTATGAATGGCAGCATCCACATCCTTCATGACACTGGCCAGCGATGGGTTGGCCCCGGCCGCCCACTTGAGACGTTGGCATATACTGCCTTGCAGGGCCACGGCTCTCTCCTGCATGGTGGACACACCCCCTTCCATGGCCAGCAGGGCTTGGAGACGTTTGCGCATGTCGGACATCACGGCGGACCTGCAATAAACATTCACTTAATATCATAAATGACTTTAACACTTTGGGAGCCAACGGTGTACCGGCTCACACATGTGCAACATCAATGAGGTACTATTGGCGCACCAGTTCACCAAGAATACATTCAATTCCATACTTTTTAATGTTGAATCATAAACGTCACTGAAATTCCTACCAACGATATTTTTTCGTAAAATGAAGACACATTGAACCAACTAACTGAGTTAAAATGTCTTGTCGCGATAGCATTTGGAATTTTACAGATATACATTTTTGAAAGATTAAATGTATAAGTACACAACAATCCAGTACCTAGTTAACACACCTAGGTTTATATTCCAGCACTCAAAGTGTTAAAAACTCTGTTTATCATTGCGGAAGCCCCATTTAAAAATTTGTCAAACTCTGGTACCTACCTTCACAGAATAGTGTTTGAATGGACAAATAAACACCTGAAAACACAACACTTCAGACAGTTATGCTGTCCACTAGCAAAACATGTACAAACAAATTTTGGTAAATGAATTAATGTCCTGTGGACAAAACTTCTTTGACACAGCACTCTGAGGGTTAACTGGAAAGGTTGCTCATTGGATTTCACTTTTTAAAAACACTTCATTATCATTTTGTACTGCAATTTTTTTTTTCAGGGCTTAATTTTGAAACTTCATCAAACACAATAGTAGCTTAGATGATCATGTAGCTCAGATTTTTTAAATTTTAATTGGAAGCATTGTTTTTAAGGACAAGAATGTCTTTCACACAGGGACTGTTTAAAAGAAGAAATTGTAGAACCCTCATGTTCCCTCCAATATGATATACAGTTAAGCACCTTATTACTCAGATGGTATAAGAAATAGAGGTTAATTTTTATCTTATATATATGAAAAGCTGGATTGATGGTGTTGAGGTTCTATTTAAGTTTGCACACACCAACTAAAACTCATTATACAAAACCCAGTTTCAGGTAATCCCAGCTTACTATGTATGAGAGAAGAGTAAAGTTAACACTATGCTAGAATTTGAGACCCCAAATGAGACTCAAAAACTGTCTAAATATCTGTCTTTTGGAAGGGAGGAGTGTCAAGTCAGCAAGGAATTATAAAGGTGCAGTTTCCACAGGACATGTATACCCCTGATTAGCACGATATTTTAGTGTCATCTACCTACACACCAAAAATTATTGAAATCCATCCAATATTTTTAACCCGTTGGAGACGATTTGTTTTTGCTCAAACACATATTTCCCACAGACCTCGTGACGAGATATCTCGTCACTCGTCTTCAACGGGTTAAAGTTATGCGGAAACCAATATGAATATATATAATGAGCTGTGACCTTTGACTTGGGGACTCCAAATTGGAACTTGACCTGCATATAGTGTCATCTGCCAACGCACCAAATTTCATAAAATCCAGCTACTATGTTTTAAGTTATCACATGGAAACCACTTCGGGACAAATGGACAGGGGCAACGCTTAATGCCCATTCCAGACTTTGTCTGTGGGGATATAAAAAACACTGGCTGGACCCTGCTAGAAATAGCTTTGTTACCTTGATGGTGAGACAAACTGGTAGCCACTTCTCTCTTGTCCTGCGGCCAGTAAGATGTCCTCATACAACCACTGGAATCTGACCAGCTGGGCGTGGGCACGACGACTCGTCTCCTGGGCCTGTTGGATGCTCTGCTGTTGTTGGCTGGGAAACAAGATTTCCTTAATTAACCAACTGGAGACTAAGAATGAGATATATGGGGCTAGGGGTCCATGTGTGTTAGGTTGAAGTCAAAACACTTCAGACGGGTTAAAGCTTAAGTACAATTATCAGACAACTTTTTGTCAATCATTCTTTTGTTACCCCAGACATTAGAAAACAACATCAAACCCATTGAAAATTGTTTATCGTGAAAATTGTAATGTTTTTATCATCGGAGAACATGTAACGATATGTACATTATCCATGGGAAATGTCAGGCTCCCCCCCCCCCCACAACATTATACATTTTGAGCAATTTTTAAAAAATGGGAGAGTTTTCAGAGTGAGCAATATTCAGGGCATACATAGATCATATTTTAAAACATAATTGCAGGAATTTCACTTTTTACCTTTCACCACAACTATACTTGGGCTTTAACCTCTTATTAGAGCATAGTTTGTTTTACACCTATATCTCTGATTTTTGTGCTTTCAAAGCACCTTGCTATCAGCCTGGAAATGCCCTTTAATTTACAAAATAAAGTCTCACCGAGCTTCTTCCAGAGCCCTGCTGGCAGTGTCATGGGTCCTGAGGAAATGTTGCAAGGGAGTCCCCTGCTGGGTGTCCACCTTGCCTGTCCCAACGGCTTCCTGTATGGCCTTGTTGCACACGTCCTCCAGGGGTACCTTGTGCAGGGTGTCGTCCAGGCCGGCTGGGGAGGCATACAGCTCACTGCTGGTGGTGTCCAGCCCCAGCTGGTGGGCCAGGGTGCAGACAGACAGTCCCAGTATGGTGCTTGGAATACCCAGAAGCTGTTGTCAATAACAGAAATAACACAAAGAACTTCATTGTTGAATATAAGCATTGCACATACAGACCTCGACAAAAACATATTTTTTTTGCCTGCCAAGTTGGGCACTTGAATAGTAGATTCAAGTACCCGACAGCAAAATCTGAATGCCCAAATTCTTTTACGAAAGAAATCTCCATTTATTGGTTGTCTTCTTGGTACGTAAGTTACATTTCGCAGGAAAAAAGTCACTGCCCGATTGGGCAGTTTCTTTTTTGTTCTGAGTGCCCAACCAGGATTTTCAGATGCCCCAGGTACTCGTTTGTCGAGCCCTGCACATATCCCTAAAGATGGCTTTTGACAGGTTTATGGAAACTGTTCATTTCTCTTTATAAAATTCCGGTAACATTATATATCACAGCACAGGAATTACAGATCGTACTGTAACAAAGAAACCTAACTGTACAGAAGATCAGTAGTTGATTGTTTTCTGTGGTTCCCAATTCTCTCTTTCTCCAACCTTTTTTTTCTTTGTTGATGTATACCACACATATACTACTAAATTTATTTGCTGAACCTCCAAGGAAAATGGATCACTCACATGTAAATCCTACTTGTCATTAATTCAGTGGTAAATTTCGAGTACTAATTTTAAAGTCTCTGAACATAAAACACAAGAAAAAAAACAAGATTGAAATTGTCATCATTGACTTAATACCAAAAACTACCAAGTGTAGCACACTTTCTGCCACATTAACACACATTGGGTAAATCTTTCAGCTAGTGTTTACTCTAAAGGCCCTGTCACATATTAGTGTTTAGAGTCAACGTGTGCCCAGCGTATATGTTTTTCGTCACGAAATTTTGACTAAGTCTAAACACGCTCAAGCACGTTCAAATTCCAGGTCAAAATGGTGTGAAAACTAATGACTAAAGCATGATGAGCGAATGGTAATCGCATATCAAGCGTCCCACGTTATGAGTGATAGCGTGTGTGCAGCGTGAAATGATGAAGGAGCTACTTTAGGAGACTGTGACGTCAAAGAAAAGAAAAACTATCACTGTGCGTTAGCTATACTGTACGCACACATTACTCTAACGGTAGACTAGCGGCAAGAACATCAGACGGGCACCCAGCGAAAGTCGATGGAAGTTGGTCAGCACGTTGTTGCACGCTCAAACTTTTGAACACGTCCAAAATCAAACGTCGGGCAGCAGCTTTCTTCAACGAACCCCGGCGACCTTTGGACGAACAGCTAACTAATACAACGTATGTCTACCGTATTACCAACGACTGACAACGTACGCGAACGTGCACCCAAATTTCCGAACACGTTAGACACACATTGACTCTACACGCTGATGTGTGACAGTTCCTTTATCCTTTGATGCTATGTGTGCGTTGAGCATTCGTTATGGCAACAGATGGGATGGGCGTGTTTTGAACGAACTGTGGACGATTAAGAAACGAACAACCTACGTGTGGAATGTTCAAACAGTGAATACCCAACGAATACATAGCGCACTGGTAAGCACGTTACCACAAGCCCAAAATTTTGAACATGTCCGAAATGAAAAATCGGCACCGGCGTGGCCGACGACCCATGGGCGCACATGTGACGAATACAACGTATGTCAAACGTATTACTAACGACTGACAATGTACGCAAAATTTTCAAACACGCTGTACACGGTGGCTCTAAACGCTCATATGTGACAGGGCCTTAAGGGCCACCACACACTACATGATTGACTATAATCCGAGTTTGGCAATAAATCACAGTGGCATTTTAAATAGCCATTTTAACAAATAAAACTTATTTGATTCAGGTTCTAAATGATAATATTGATACTTAAAATGGGAATTTTGGTGTGCTGTCAGCCTCAAGCCCAAGTAAGGGCCAAATTATTTTCAAATCGTGGACAATCATCGGACTTCTTTCATGTTACTACGATTCAGAGCGGATTTGGCTTTTCCTCCGACTAGAGAGCTCAAAACAGGCTACATTTTCAAGTTTACTATCAATATTACTATTCAGAACCTTAGTAAAGAAACTGTGATGTCTTGAAATGTTTATATAAAATGCTATTCCATTTTCTTCCAAAATCGGATCGTAGACTGATCGTGCAGTATGTGGTGGCCCTAAAAGTAAGTTTAGGTGTCATTTGTACATATCAATCAAGAGGTTCTACACTTACAGCCGTGCAGATGAAGTCCCCTATGAATGCTTTGATGGGCCGGACCAGCATGTCATCCGACAGAATGAAGCTACACAGCTCTGGTATGTCTTGGTAGGTGAGACCATTCTCCTCCAGATCATGGGGAGTGCCTGGTACAGACAAGACACACACAGTATCACAAGGTTAGATAATGGTAGAGCTGGTATCATACTTTCCAAGGAAGAAGGATGGTACATGTATTACATTATTTCGAAACAAGCATTCTCTTTTGATTTATTGTGATTACTTTATATACCATGTTTTTCACATCCACATATTTTTCTGAATAGCACTCCATGTGTCATAATGAACAAGTAACTTCAATGCTCGCAGCACAACAGATATCAGTGCTCTATACATCACTAGCAATCTTAATGAACCAAGTTTCACTTATTGTCACAAAGGACTTCCCAGTATTTCATTTATACAAAGAATACTATTTTTTGTTAATAACTACAAAGAGTTAACTTACGATACAATGGTCTGAATTGAATACATCAAACATTCAATGGGAAGAGGATAGAACACTGTAAATGTAGAAAATATTTTGCAGTGTGGAAATTTTTGTGCATTTCGCTCTTGCTGATGTTAACATAAAATACAAACATGAGAATATTCTTTTTGGGTTGTTGCTTTTCTTGTTTGGTGTTTGGACTGGTTTGGAGAGTGTGTGCATGCGTGGCTAGCTACTGAAGTAGTGTTGTGCTTCATGTGTTTGCTAGCCCTACTTTGGTTGACCACGGAATTAAAAAAACATATTGTTTCACATAATTCTGCCAGCATGAAAAACTAAATTAAATATTCACTTGTACAACTCTAGTGTAACGTACCTGACAGAACTAGGGCATGGCTGCGGCACTTCATTAGACACTGGTGAGCCGTCTCTAGCTGCTTGACAAAGAACAGGTCACTCAGGAGAGGCACCGTGTAACTACTGACGGTCGTGGTCTGAAATGAAACCAAAATAAAATACTGCAATCATTATCATCAATCAAGATTTAATCCGGGTTTGTCCGCAATAACAGGGGTGGTCGAATTTACATCACTCTTGCAGCAATTACTCTCACACCATCTTGCTCAACTCAGGGCATCCTCCTTTCTTAAAGGGCAGTGACATGATTGGGAGGAAAAAACATGCCTCTGGAATCAAACTGGTTGAAAGATATACCATGCATACACCAGCAGGGGTGTATCTCCTTGCTGAAAGGATTCATCTTGAATTTCTTTACTTACGGAGAATCAAGCATGAACATACCAGCACTCGAAAGAAATTAATCCCATAAAAAGGTACACAACAAATTTGTCTGTCACAAGGCATACATATTTCAAAGTGTGGATATTGTCACGCATATATTTCCTTCTTCATGACGTTTCACCCACTAAGCCGGTAAGTATACATTCAATATACAGTGAAACCTGTATATGAAGACCCACAAGGGAGACAAAAAAAGGGGTCTTTATGAACAGGTGGTCTTCAAGTACAGGTTCTTATAATACACATTTCAATGAGAAGTACTTCTTAAGGAAATCAAAAATTGTAGTCTGTATAAAAAGGTGGTCTTTCTATACAGGTGGTCGCTAGAACAGGTTTGACTGTATTGAAATAATTTAAGAATCTGCTCAAAATGTCTTTTGCAAAAGCACAAATTACAAACTCAGATAAATTGTTCACCTTGGGATTTACGGCCTCAAAGAAGACCCCGTCCACCCTGAACCACTCCTGGGGGAAGACCACCCCGTCCCAGCACTTAGCAAACTCCTCTAGACTCTGGCCCAGTCTCTGGAACAAGACATGGATGGCCGCCAGCAGGTTCTGCCCCATGGTGGGAGGCGGCTGATCCGTGGTGGTGGTGGTGGCCGCAGTCTGGGCCGAGGGGTGCAGCAGATTGTCAAACTTGCCACGGAGGTCTTGCACAAGTTGGGAAGATGCCGGTACTTCCTATACATCGGACAAATCAAAATATATTGGGCAAGTACACGAACATGTGTATTACATCACAGAATTGCAGACGATGCGGTATCTCCACTTTTCAGTACTACAATAAAATTAAATTTCACTCATTACTCCAAAATTGTTCATTCATAGGAAATGATAGACTTTACTACAATCATTTGAACTCATATATCATAAGCAACTATAAGCAACAGGACAACATCAAAACTATGTGTAGTTGAGATGTGAGCCCCAGTAATCTCAGCAGCTCAGCCTAGAATACTCCCCAAGGAGAGAAAATAGTGCACTTTATTGTGCAGCTTAGAACTGTATCCTATTGACTAGGGTAATAATATCCACGCACATACAGACTGATCTCATCGGTATTATGCGCTATATAAGAATGAATTATTATTATCATCATTCAACTTGTGCTCACAATTTTATACACATTCACCCTAGGAAATACTCAGCAGTTACTGAAAAAAAGTTCAAGCCTTGAGTAATTCAATGGACAAATTCCAGAGTGGGCAAAAATATTGAGGTTGAGGTTCTATACTTCATTTTCCATGAATTGTAACTAAGATATGAAAAGCCCAATGAAACCCATCCTGGTTTTTAGAGCAAGTCCAAGAAATTGCTTTCTTACCCCAGAATCAGGCTCCAAAGTCTGCAGATCTGTTTCAATCTGATAGACGATGCTCTGCAGAGAGACTTGTTGGTCTGTGCACAACTCGTCGAGGGCCTTGAGGGATGTCAGGACGGACACGTCTCGATTTTGAATCAACCGGACAGCCTCAGAGATTACAACATCGTAGAACTGCTGCAGCACAGTCTACATAAAAGAATTAGCAAGTACAAGTTTGTAGGCATTCAATTTCAAACCAATAAACCCCTCGGGCAAGATGGTATACGGCATTATTTTTCAGGGAGAGTCGACATAATTTTCACTTGGTTGACCGTGATGGGAATATTAATCCATTAATTAATGCTTTCTCGTATACACAGAATATATAATTTCTTCATCTATACTGGTGAAACGTGCACTTTATGGCATAGAAACATTAGGCAATATAACTCTTAATATTTATCCAATGTTTGACTGAAATGTTTGTCATATATTCTAGGCTTCTGTAGAAGCCCTTGTCTCTGAGTGTGCAATGTACTGGACTTCTGTACAAGCTTGTCATCCCCAAGAAGTTTAAGTACATTTGGTATTGAGATTTGATTCATTTCTAACAAGTTTTGCAACAACATGATATGGACAGATTCTAAAAATATCACAGAATGGTACTACTCATGCCTGGCTAAAAAAATGGTTGTAGCAGTAAATTAATACAAACAGCATGTCAAATAAAATAACCTTTACATATTGTGCATTCTGAGGAAAGAAAGTCTTTAGTTTCACAACAGATTCCATATTTATTCATATTTGTAAGCTTCTATAGAAGATAGCATCATAGTTCTTGAGTGGCTACTCAAAGCCCAATGTAATTTGGTTTTAACCCACATACGACATCTATCAAGATATCCACAGAGTAATAGTTTGCATACCACTTTAAAAGTAAATGACATGATTGGCAGTAGTCCTCAACTTGGGGTGAAACTATGCTAGAAGCAAGCAAACTGTGCAAGGATTCTACTGTGAAAATTCTGTAGTCAAAAGTTGACTCATTTTAAAATAATTTTCGTCAGTATGCCTTGTGACAAACAAATTTGTTGTGTAGATTTCTATAGGATCTACTTCTAACAGGGCTCGAGAGAAACAAAAGCTAGTATGTTCATGCTTGACTAGGCTAAGTAAACAAATTCAAAATAAACCCTTCCAGCCAGGAAATACACTTCAGCTGGTGTATCCATTGATATATCTTTCAACCAGTTTGGTTCGAGAGGCATTTTTTTATTCTCCCAAGTATGTCACTGCCCTTTAAGTCTCTTAGTGTCATTGTAACTAATCTCTACACTTTTCAGGTGATATTCTGAGTATGGTACTAAAAGAGTTAAGATACTTCTTTGTCAATGCAGTAAAATTGAACAAAGTTTGATTTCATGTCTTACCTGGAGTTGGTCGTACACACGCTTGATAGCAGTAAAGCAGCTGGTTAGACTCGGCAGAGAGCAAGGGTCACTGTCATCAGGCTGTGAAATAGGAATAACCAAAATGACATTATGGCTGACTGGCTAATTATGAAGATGTGAATGCTTCTAGATATGGAGTTTTATAGAGAGAATGGATCAATACAATAGTATTTAACTGGATGATGAAAAAAAGAGGGTGCTAGCATCACATTTGAGTTTACACACATAAATTGCATATTTCAACTATAATATCTTTAGCAGAATAATTTGATCTTTGCACAACATCAGAAACTAATCCCTGACATATTAAGCTAAACCACATTGTGAATACAATGAAGACATACTATGACTATAAGATTATAAAAATATGGACAGTGGGGGTTCGAATTTAGGCAACAGCTGTTGAATAATGCACTGCATTTTCACTTCAAGTCAGAGGGAGGTGGCTAGTAACAGGAATAAGTAGAGAAATCAATTGAAATCAACAGTACAACATATTTTGTAATTTTAATTAAAGTGCAGTATAGCCAGGAATACATTTTGCAACAGTCACACAAACACCTAAAATGGTGGCATATCAGTACATTTCTTTTACTTTGCCATATTCTTCTTCTTCGATTTTCAGGTAAGTCATTTCTAGCCAACCAATCAGAACATACATGCAGCAGTCTTGACCTGAAGTGACACGACCAAAGTATGTGGCCTTCAGCTGATGTGGCCTTGCACATACATGTCAATGACACCATATTGATTTTTGCACTTTTTGATTCCATAAGTTCCTCCCTCTGTAG
>JZLH01S0610078.1:17464-34928 GCA_001188425.1 Eucidaris tribuloides | reverse complement strand
CCTCCTTGATGATGGACAGCCTGGAGAATAGGGGGTGTGATTGACAGTGTTGCCACCATGCTGGGCGGCACTGGGCGGAGCTACCCTGCTCTCAAAATCTCCGCCCAGTACTCGCAGTAAATTTCAGCCTTGCCGCCTGGCACAAATTCTTAGATTTCTGTGTAATTGAGTGATTTTGAGGGGCGATGGCTCCGCTCGCTTCGCTCGCTATGCTTCGCAATCACTTTTTACCCAGTTCTAAAATCACTCTGGTGACAACCCTGGTGACCGACACCTCCTAGGCTTCTTTTGCATCTCCTCCTCCTCTTCCTCCTCCTCCTCCTCTTCCTCCTCTTCTCCTCCTCCTCCTCTTCCTTCTCCTCCTCTTCCTCCTCCTCCTCTTTCCTCCTCCTTCCTCCTTTTCCTCCTTCTCTTCCTCCTCTTCCTCTTCCTCCTCTTCCTCCACTTCCTCCTCTTCTCCTCCTCCTCCTTCCTCTTCTTTCCTCCTTCCTCCTCCTTCTCCCTCCTCCCTACTTGTTCTTCCTTCTCCTTCCTCCTTTCTCCTCCTTCCTCCTCCTCCTGTGATTTACTGATTAATTGATATTTATTTATATATTCATGCATTCATTTATTTGTTTGTTCATGTGTTTTTTTTCCAGAATGCCCTGAAAGCCGATCTTCTCAAGGCTGCCTACACCAAGCACGGCTCCTTGATGATGGACAGCCTTGAAAACCGGGGGTGTGACCGCCACCTCCTGGGCCTCTACTGCATCTCAGATGAGTTGGGACTTCCCATCCCAGAAATCTTCATGGACGCAGGATTTCAGAAAAGGTAATCGACCTGTTAAGTTTAAAAGTTAATTATTACCTATAATTTGAATAGTGGTTAAAACACCAGGCTCACGTGAAGCATTGGTGTCAGGCTCAGTGGAGTAATAGTAATTCAATTTCAATTTCATTTATTTCCACATAAAAACAACACAAACTTTAGAATATGCATACAATAATTGCAAACTTTAAATAATGCATTCAACAATTAAAGTGGAGGGACCATGAAAAGCACCATTTGCTGGGCTTGGTAGGTATGGCCCTTTAATGTCATAACACAATAACTACTCATAGAGAGAGAAAAAAAATGCCTAAATTAGTACAAATATACCAAAACAACACAAGGGGTAAAAGTAGGATGCTGTAAGAGTTGATTCATTTACATAACAAATGGAGGACTAATTCACTCATGTTATGTATAGAGGCTCCCACAACAATTCATGCCAGAGGACAAACAAGAAACAACAACAAACCCGCACGCCAGACCATAACAACAATAGCTTTCCATGGTCTTATTTCTATGATCATTTATTTGTCATTGAATAATGAACTGTTTAAGAAATGGTTCATAAAATGCATTTCGTAGCAAGAATGCATATGGTGTCCATATTTGTAAAGAAATTTCCAAACGTGATACATATGATGAACACCTATTATTGCCAAAATATCCTTGTCAAGGAATGTGGTTGCGGCCATATTATGAATTTCATCGTCATCCTCATCATCATCATCATCATCATCATCGTCGTAATCATTTTATCGTGATCATCATCATGGTATCATCATCATGATAATCATTATTATCTTAATCATCATCTTCATCATCCATGATCATGATTGTGATCATCGTTATTATCATCATGATCACCATGATCATCATCTTCATTGTCATATCATCATCATCATTCATGATCCCCTTGTCCACCTTCTTCCATCACCATTGTCGTCATCGTCATTATCATTATCATCATCATCATCATCATCATCGTCATCATCCATGATCCTCCTCTATCTTCTTCATCAACATTATCATCATCATCATCATCATCATCACCATCATCATCATCATTTAGGTCATCATCACAATCGTCGTCATCATTGTCATTATCGTCATCCTCATCATCCTCATCCTCATCATCATCATCATCATCAACATCATCATCATATTGTTGTCATCATGGTCATCATCATCATCATCATCATCATATGTCATCATCATAATCACCATCTTCACCATCATCATTGTCACCATCATCATCATTTAATTATGACTGTGTGATATCTTGTTATTTTACAGTGGAGGAGGAGGCAACTACATCTTGTCCACCAGTCTGGCCGGCTACGCCCCCTTCATTGGTCTGGTGCCCCCCATGTGTCAGGATGGATACTTTGTGTCGTACCGTATCGCCAGTGACCAGTAAGTTGGTTGTCTTCTTGTTATACCTTCCACAACCAAGTTGGGGTGGGGGAGGGGGGTGGGGCATGGGAGGGGTCATATAGGAATCACCCTGTTTGGCCATCTGTCTGAATTTCTGTCTGGCCATGTACCTGACTGCAACTACTGAACGTGTTGCAAGATGACTTGAGGGCAGGTCGTGGATATGTGCACTGGAAATGTGAGATTTTGTATCAAAGTGATTAACCCTATATTACTGGGGGGGGGGGGTCAATTTGACCTCCCTCGACGAATTTTGCGACCATGCTGCCGCGCAAAATTTTTTGATCGCGTGACTCGCTGACTTTTTACTTTCAAGTCTTGCGCATCTTTTGAGACCGTTTTCGCGAAAATCGGACGTACCGTTACGATGCTGCGCGACTTTTTATACATGCATGTCAACCCCAAAATCGCTCAAAAACATGATTTCGTGTACAAAATCAATGGAAATTGTGTTTTCAGGCAGAAATCATAAATGTATGATTATTTTTGCCTTTACTGGTTGAAATGAATTAATTTTATGCTGTTTATGATTGCAAAAGTGTCCCCAACAAATTTCATCGAAAAAACAATAGAAAACAAAAGGTCGAAAAAACAATAAAATACATAAGAAATTAATTCCAATTCGGCAAATTTTTTTGTAGATAATTGTTAGAAATGTCAGAATGAATATTTTCACCAAAAATTAGTATTCTACTAGCTATTGTAAATGAGTTATAGGTGAAAACATAATTTCATGCACTTATTTGCATAATTAATTACTTAAAAAATAGAAAAAATAAATTTTTTGAAAATTTTACTATACAGTTGTGTTGTTTGTATCCGGCTCTATGCGCATGCAAATTTTCGCGGCGATCGCGCGATCGGCGGCCGAGATCTGAAGGGGGGGTCAAATTGAGCCCCCCCCCCCCCAGTAAAAACCCTGGTCTGAAATAGCCCAGTTAAAATAGGGTTAAGCTGCCAAAATGTTGCTTTTGGTTAGGCAAAAATAATGTGCAGATTCACTAAACATGTTAATGGCTTGGCAAAAATCATATCCTGTTTTGAAGGGGGTATATGTTTCTTACATTTAATAAAAAACATAATTATTGCCAATATCATTTCTAAAATAAGAGAAAGGAAAGGGCAAGAAAATATGATATTTTTAGCTAAGCTAGTTCCTTGCTCCCTTCCCTCTTCAAGCCTGATCATGTTTTAGGTCTGAATCTTTCTTTGGGACAAAACAAATGCATAAAAAATGAATAATAATTAATGGACAGCCTTTGTGCGGCAAATTGTAGTATTAAGTGTTTTGAATAATGCCTGTCTTTATCTTTAGTATTAGTTGATGTGGTGTAGTCAGTTTAGTTGATATGGTGGTATGGGAATTATCAGCATTTTCATGTCTTGGTATGTAAAGAGAATGACCATAAATATCACATGATCTAAATGTACTGTACTGTATATGCCATATGTACATAATATTTCTGAGATTTTGCTTCAAGCCGGGGAAAATTAGCGAAATGAAATCACCACGAAATATTCACGCTTATACAGTATTTTCTTTGTGTCTAAACAGTTTATACCATTTCCTGTTTATACCGTTCTTTTTTCTCGTCAGGTTTGAGTTCTGTGTGGTCCGATTCCGCAATAGCACCGAAACGGACAACCACGCCTTCTTCAAGCTCATCACTCAGTCTATGATCGATATTCAGAACGTGGCCGTGTCTGCTACTGCCAAGTTGTAGATTGGATCTAACTTTAGGACAGTGGGAAAGAGCCTTTCCTCGATATCACCCTCTATCAAGGATTGGGTATAGAGAGCAGAAGTGTTGATGTCAAACTGGTTTTGAAATAATGTGTGGGGGCAATAGCCAAACCATAACTCGGTGCAACAGCAGCTCTCCTATTGGTAGAAACAACCAGCTGTGACGTGCTGCACCTGGTTCTGCCATTGTCCACACATATTTCTGAACCAGAGTGACTCACACTTTGCTACTCTTTGTTGTTTGGACAGTCATGTTTCGTCCAGAAGCTGTGTTCACACATGTTATTTAGTACCAGTATTACCTCACCTGTTTCTAGCTCTAGTGCATTTGCAATATTTTGGTATTCCAGTAAGCACATCTACACCAGCGGTTAATCCCAATGTTTCATTTTGACGAGAAATTCTGATAAGCTTGATACTGGTACTGACAGACTGGAAATGGCACTAAAAATTTTGGCAGCCTGTTTGAGTGACTTTTGCCCTTTCTGTATCTGGGTACCACCACATATCATTGGCAAGTTGAGGGTCTCCTTGATCTAGCTTATATACAAATTAATGGAAAGCAAAATAGAAACATAGAGCTGCACACACACAAAAAACAACAACACCTATTTATTCCTACTAGGGGCTTAAAGATAGATTTCATGATTTGCAAGACCATCATTATCATTACCAAACGGTAATTAAATATTTACAAATAGTGTGTTGACAGTTTGAGATCCTATTGTTTTATGAGAAAAAACTAATAACGATATTGCTACCAGAATATTGTTCTTTTGGCGAGTTTAAATTTTGCTCAAATAGCGACCTTTGGCTAACGGCTGAGTGAACAATTTTGGAACTAATGGAACGTGTCCGTCACTTGCAAAATTTGAAGTTTAACGGTCCAGATTTTCAGCAAAACTATGTATTGTACCCAAAGGTTTTATGAAAGGTGTTTATTTATACTAATGTTCACATTGTGAATAATTTTAGCTGTTTGCATTCATTTTGACGTTTTCTATCTTTAAGAATATTAATGAGCTCAGGTGTAAGGAATAATTCTCATGTATTTGTAACCAAGTAAACCGTGGCATTGCTGTTACCCAGCATAGCTTGGTGGTTGTTGCCGCTGACGGGATATCAGTAGGTTTCAGGTTCAAATCCTGTTGGTTCATTCTTTTTTCTGAGTCAGAAAAAATAAGGATCAAGTAATTGATTTAACCCTATATTAACTGGGGGGGGGGTCAATTTGACCCCCCCTCGACAAATTTCGCGACCACGCCACCGCGCAAAATTTTTTCACCGCGTCGCTCGCCGACTTTTTACTTTCAAGTCTTGCGCATCTTTCGAGACCATTTTCGCGAAAATTGGACATACCGTTACGACGCTGCGCGACTTTTAATACATGCATGTCAACCCCAAAATTGCTCAAAAAACGTGATTTTGGTACAAAAATCAATGGAAATTGTGTTTTCAGTCCATAAATCATAAATGTATGATTATTTTTGCTTTTACTGATTGAAATGAATTAATTTTATGCTGTTTATAATTCGCAAAATTCCCAACAAATTTATCGAAAAAACAATAGAAAACAAATAGGTCGAAAAAACAAAGAAAACATAAGAATTCACAAAAAACAATAAAATACATAAGAATTAATTCCAATTCGCAAATGTTTTGTAGATAATTGTAGAAATGTCAAAATGAATATTTCACCAAAAATAACCATTCTAACTAGCTATTGTAAGTGAGTTATAGACGAAACCAGAATTTCATACACTTATTAGCATAATTAATTACTTAAAAAATAGTAAAAATTAATTTTTTGAAAATTTTACTACGCAGTCGTGCAGTTTACATCCGGCTCTATGCGCACGCAAATTTTCGCGGCGATCGCGCGATCGGCGGCTGAGATCGTTACGGGGGGGTCAAATTGAACCCCCCCCCAGTAAAAACCCAGTCTGAAATAGCCCAGTTAAAATAGGGTTAAGTTATCAATAATTTTGTATTGTAGAGATAAGCAGTAAACCTTTCAGCTAGCATTTATCCATTTGACTCGGATATTGTTTTCACTTGTACTATTAGATCTTTTCAGTATGTTGTATATGGTGTTCCCATTCTTTCTACATTAAAAGTCCAGTTGAATTTTGGTAGATTGACAAAATCCATGAAAATCGTAACTGAGTTTTGAGGAACTAGTATCAGCAGAAACAGATATTAACATTGTATTGTTCAAAAGTGTATTCTGTTTCTACTGTTTGAGAGGAATTAATGAAAATGGATTAATGAAATTTGGAACTGTTTTCTGCCAAGATATTGATATGTGAAAAGTTCTTTGCATCTTTCCAGGATTTTTTTTACGGCAAAATTATTCTGTCAAAATGATAAGGAATTAAAACATATTTTGGTACATGTTGAAATTTAAAGAATTGTAAATAGGCCTAACTGTGTATGCACCAAAATAATGACCATAAATCAGTGAATGTACATGATTTCAAAAATTATGTGTAGAACTCATACAACAGTGTTTGAGTTATTTTCCTACAACGGTGTTTGAGTTATTTTCCTACAACAGTGTTTAAGTTATTTTCCTACAGCAGTGTTTGAGTTATTTTACACACTCCCATCACTCTCCCCTAATATTCTGACAATCATGCCAGTATTTTTTATGTGGTATGTGATTCATCTTTTTATCAGTACTTTAGTTTTCTGTATGCTGCAATTCATGTAGAACATAGTGTTAGATATAAGCTGAGTTATAAGCAGAAAAATTTAACTTTACTTTTATTGCACAGTGCTTCACATTTAAGTTTATGGGAAATGGTCAATGATGTTATGGACATATAAGCAGCTTTTTTTTTCTGTATGTAAAATAATGCATCTTCAGTATGGTAGTGATCAGTTTTGAAAGAGTAATGTTGAATTGTAGAATTGCAAATTTATGGCCTTTTATGGCATTGTGTTTACAAAATAAATCTACATGCTTGTTTATTATTGTTTATTATGTAATCATAATTAAATTACACATATTTGCACATATGCAATTTTCTGATTTGTCTTTTGACAAAACAAGACTAGCAACTAAAGAGTGGCTGACATACCAGAATTTTTAAGTCAAACAGATTTTGTTATCAAAGTTCGCAGTGTTTAGTAAACCTACTAACTGCCAGATTTTGTTTATTTTTTTCTATTCAGAATTAAAGTAGCATTGTAGAACAGAAAAGTGTTTGATTGTACACATAGTTTGAAGTAGACAGTTTGTTCATGTACCATTTGTTTTGTCGACGGGGTGGGGTGGTGGTAGTATTACACGTAGAGCTAGATGTTTGTTATTCATTACGTTTGCAATCTCCAGTTTTCAAATATCTAGGAATTCAATGCAAGTATAAGATATGAAAATACAGCTGAAATCTCATGAAGCACCTGAAGCAAATAAGCAACTGAAAACTGTTTATAAAGGATTTGAAAATAAGTAAATACATGTATTACTTAAAATGATAAAAATGAACATTTATAGGAAAAAAACTGTTAAATTGAAGTTTAAACAATTTGAACTATTTGTTTTGTTGATGGGGTGGGGTGGCTGTAGTTATGTGTAAACTTAGATATTTGTAATCAGTTTTAGTTCTCCATATTTTAAGCAAGTAGGAGATTTTGCAATACAACTTACACTGAAATTTGCAGCAAGCATCTGAATAAAATTAAGCATCCAAAAGTTGTTAGATACATACATGTAAGTATTGTAAGAGAAATTGTTATTCACAGTATTATTTATATGAACTTTTATTTTGTGCAGACCATACCAGTCATTGTATTTTGTCCTCATCAACAATTTTGGTGAAATATTTCTTACAGTTGAAAGGGGAATAGATGGAAGCTTTTCAGAGCATGTTGTTTTCACATCATTAGTAACTGTAGATAACTGTAAAAAAAACAACAACAGAAAATTATCAAAATTATTCGTGCTTTTATGGTCAATAGTAACCTCGAACTGGTTTTAAAAATGTGTAAATAGTTTTCGCATCTCAGATCAAATTATCATAACCATGCTGATAGTAATTTTGTATCAACAGAGTGCTCCCACATTAGTGGAGGAAAGACTTGTTAGAAGTGCACAACCAAATCCATACCGAGTTTTACGGGCAGTTGGATGATAGGAGTAATAATGAAGGTTTTCATGTGGTAGAATATTTTTCTTTCTAAATTACAGTAAGTTGGTGATTTCTTTATGAAGTGAACGTTGTGTATTGTAATCTAACCTCAACATGATATATTTGTGTTAATGTTGTGAACCTTGATAATAAAAATGAATGTATTTTAAGAAATGTACATATTCATCTACCTCTCACCAAAGTGTACACTAGAACCATGTTGCCTAGCTCCAATATACACAAGGATTTAAAGGAAAAATTTCATCAGACGTCAATGATGATTCAGTAAGGCAGTAAATTTGAAGGAACTTGGCAGTGAAAATTTGAGCGAATTTGAATGATCCATTATTTCTGACTTTTAAGAATTTGTTTTAATCTCTATATTGGACACCCTCTTTTGACAATTTTGGTACACTTGTGATGTTGCATTAACAAAACTGTATCATTGAAATGGTAAACAAAATTTTGTAGATTTCCTATTTTATCAAAAATACAACCTGTATGCACTTGTTATTCATGTATATTACAAGTGAGATGATTTTTCTTTATGAGGAAGCAAGTCAACCTCTACAGTGCTGTCTGAGAAAAGTGAAATTTTATGAAATCTTTGTATTGTACCATTCCTACGGTTGTCCTTATTTGACAACACAGTGTTTGCAGAGTAGTCAAAAGAGGGTGCCCTGCATGGGGATTAGATTAAACTTTGAAAAATTATAACCTTCGAATGGATTATCCAAATTTGCTAAAACTTACTACTGTGAAGTTCCACAACTGTTTCATTCATTGAATCTGTCTTGATGTCTGGGGGATATTCTGCTTTAAATTCTTGGTGTTAATTTCTTCCAATTTATCAACAATTCATTTATGTGTTGAACGTTAACTTAGTACTAATATATTGTCGGTTTAGAAGATGAAGGACATTAACTTTAAACCCTTGAAAAGGAGAAAATCATTGACTAACTGTACAAACTCTACGACATAGGCACCCTTTTAAGTGTTTAGAGAATACACCCTTCTATTTTCAACTGACGATATGTGTGTTTGCTCATAAAGTTGTATTCTGTGATTCGTGATCAACATTTTGTGTAAAGTAGTATGGCCAAGTTCATCCAACCATATCTGAGAGTGTGGAGTTTGTTATAGATTTCACTTTTTTTCTACTCATTTCATTGTACACACCAACAACACATGTGCAAAGTACACACACACGGACACACAGACACAGACACACACAGACACAGACACACAGACACACACACACACACACACACACAGACAGACATACTGAACATACTGTAAGACAAACACACAAATTAAGCAACCGAGTTTCCTTTGATCTTTTTGTGTTCACATCTGTACATACATGTATCTGCAATAAGTTGAATAAGATGAATTTCAGAAAAGATGATAATTGAACTAAATTGTAAGTTTCATAAATATTGTGAATGCATGACGATGTAATTCAAATGTTTTTGAAATCTATGTAGTTGAAAACTTCATTTGCATTGCACTTTTGTAAATAGCAACTTTGAGAAATAAACGATTGAAATGAAGTATTATGTTGTATAGGGGGTGTATTCGGTTGGTATATATGACACCACTTGTTTGAAATAAAAGTTTAATTTGGTATATGAGTATTTTGAGTATTTGTTCTCTCCTTTTTATCCTGTTTACTCCACAACTCAGATTTTGTAAGTTTGACAGAATAAATCCATCTATTGATCTTTATTGTTCTTGGTATTCCACAGACAAGGCTATCAAGAGCATACAGACAGACACACACACAGACACACACACACGCACACACATACAAGTACACACATATATACACAAACACATTACATGTACACAGACACATACACAACACAGATAAACACACACGTAATATCACTCTTTCTAAAGTTTACCCTTGCCCCCAATTATTTTCATGTAACACATGATCAATAAGAATCTAAGGTGTTCTTTACCCAATCGGGATAGGGTGTCAATGATATAATTCTAAAAATAAAAGGAAAAACAGATATTCTTAAATTAAATCATATGTTTTATTTCTAAATTTGTACAATGCTATACATGTATTTGTACTAACCTGTAGTTACATACAGTATGCCATATTCATACACTTCAAAATTTATGTTGAATCTGGTCATCAACAGACAGCAGTTCGTTTTTTTTTGGGGGGGGGGGTTGGGGAAGATTATGATCTTGGGGCACGAGTGGAATCCGTCCATCTGTTGTCCATAATGCTTTTGCGACGATTTGCCCATTTGTAATTAGACTTTAGATGGTAGATGCCTTACATAGTAGAGGACTAGCCTGTAGGTCTTGTGACCAAAGTCTGGGAACAAAGGTTTGAAAGTGGTTTCAGGATCCCAATGGATTTTGAACATTTTTGACTTGGGCTGGCAGCTTCGAACTTCTGGGCATTTTGGGTGGCGGTCAATTCACACAGGGGTCAAAATCAAAGTTGTCTAAATTGTATCAATATGTATATCAAATTACTCATCTACACACGATTCCAAAACCGTACACTTTGTTTACTATGCATCCGATCTCAAATGAGGGCACTACAACCCAAAAGGTCAATGCTCGTTTGATGTTGGGTCAAAATGATGCCTTGACTAATTTCAATGATACTGATGTGTAATCATTGAATCTTAACCTTGAAATTTATAATGTCATGATCAAACGATAACGTATGGCATATTCAGGGGTGTGAGTGACCACAAGTAAAAATAGCTGAAAAAAGCTGAAATTGCAAAAGCTCCTATACTTTTGTACAGAGGAAATTCACAAAAAGCTGAAAATAAGCTGAAAATCAAAAACAAAAATAGCTGAAATCAGCTAAAAAACTGAACTCTCACACCCCTGCATATTGCTGCATGTACTTATTGTGGCGTACCAATTTTTAAATTTCATGTTTAAGAATCCAATTTCTCCATTTAGAAATTACATAATTTATCGGAAGGCTTCAAAACTGATACACAATAATACTACATGTAGTATCAAAATGCCCATTGATGTTGATGTTGATGAATTACTAAGTGCACTCTCGTTATAAAGAAGTCCTTGGGACCCATAAAATTGTTTCTTTATAACGAAATTTCTTTATATCAGGATTGCCAAAACAATAGAATACAAAGGAAATCCATGTTATGGGACCAGAGATTTTACTTCTTTATAATGAAATTTTGTTATATCAGTGTTTTTTTCATAACGAGAGTGCACTGTACTAATAAGTGGTCAAACTGATCTTTATTCACTGCATAAAGTTCAAGATGAAATGACCTGCAGCAGTGTGCAAGCCCATGTATCGTTAAAAGCATGAACCTACACGTTACTGGTAACTAACGTATTGAGAACATTTATGTGTACCGTACGTATATCGCAAGACAGGTTCTCCATTGAATAATTGTCTGTGATTGACAGCAAAAGGGATTCACAGCAGACACAAATAAGTAACATCTTTTGCATGTTCAGGAACATATGCAAAGAGACTTTTTGCAAGTTAAAGTGATAGGCTAACATTGTGGAGCTTCAATTTAAAAAATTGTCAAACTTTGATATCTGAGCTCCATAGTAGTGTTCAAATGGACAAATAAACACCCTAGAATACAAAAGTTGGGAAAGTTATTCTGCCAATGGCAAGCTTTGTATGAATAAACAAAACTTGGGGCGAGTTTTAATAGCCTAGGTGTACACACAGTAAGTGTATGGGAGGAAATGTGCAAGTGAATCTGGTCAACTTACGATTTTCACTTTTTTAAAGCACTAAATAATCATTTTGAAATACAATTTTTTCAGGGCTTCATTTTTAGACCTCATCAAAGACACTGGTAGCATGGGGAATCATGTGGCTCAGATTTTTTTAACTGTGGTAAATGTTAGCCAATACCTTTAAGTGAGTGTATGGTGTTCTTCACAAGAACATGAAAGTGGGAGCTTGCAGGTATGCTTTTATAAATTTCGGCTGGTGGGTACCTATTACTTGTACTAACATAGCCATCAGTCTATTTGTGGTCAAAATCCAACTGATAGATTTGACCTGTAGGTTTGTGACATATGGAGGACAGATGGAATTTGAATCTCTTAGGCTTGGCAAGACACAAAATATGGAAGGGGGGGGGGGATGGATCAAAATCTGCTTTGTTTCATAACACTTTTTGAAGATTTGCTCGTATCACGATGGCAGCTTCTCGGTCTCCCCGTTTCTCTGCCTGCTTTAATGCTCTCTGATAAAGCTTGCGGGACTCTTCTTTGTTGCCTGTAGGTGTGAAATTGTATGAAATAAGATACGATAAGATAAGATAAGATAAGATAAGATAAGATAAGATAAGATAAGATAAGATAAGATAAGATAAGATAAGATAAGATATAAAGATAAGATAAGATAAGATAAGATAAGATAAGATAAGATAAGATAAGATAAGATAAGATAAGATAAGATATAAAGATAAGATAAGATAAGATAAGATAAGATAAGATAAGATAAGATAAGATAAGATAAGATAGGATAGGATTTAGGATACCCGGTATTAAGTTTTTTGTTAATAATAACGTCATTCATTTGTACTCAACGCATAAAAGAAATGATATCCATTTTACCTCGAATTTGCACAACTCCAACAATCAAATCATTTTATACAGTTAGAATTGAAGAAATGGAATACAGTGGAAAGTAGTTTCTTGCTGGACCTGTCCGAATTAGATACATATTAACTAGAAAACTTCAATGACGTACGCGATCATCCCTGATCTCGCAACATATATATCTGAAATTTCATGTGGTAACAATTTTATTACTGGTAAAAAAATTAATATTTGATTCACCGCGAAGGAACATGAATATAAAAAAGTTAGAGTAGAAGGAAAATATTTAGTTTCACTGCCCGGGAAGCGAGACATGAAAAAAAAAAAATAATAATAACACAATGAATTATATTATGATTGCACCCGAATCCCTTCGGGCTCACGATTAACTGATGTTATTGTGTTGGAACAAAACACATTTGAAAGGGAACCAAATTAAAAGGTACTTGATATAGAATAAGAACTGAAGAGATAAATTTGTTATTTTTGAATAACATTCTGCTTAAATTACCATAATAATTAATGGGACAACAGTTAAAAATTCTTGGTAGAATTTAGTGTACCAGCTTAGCTCTACCAAGATAAAGCAAACTAAATCAAAATTGTGATAAAAATGAAATGAGAAGCATTTTTTTGTAATTTGTGATTTGAATAAAATTTAGCATGTAAATTTGCCATAATGATAAATTTAATGCATAATTGATCAATTCAAAATTTTTGTATAAGTCTTGAGCCCCCCACCTAGCCCTATAGAATCAAACAAAACAGAAATGAAAATCTCAAGAAATGTGGGAAGAGCAATTTTTATTTTTGGATTAATTTTCATAAAATTACCCGAGGTAATGTAATTAATGGATATAATTTCATAAATTTTGTGTACGCAAGTTAAATGTGCATACAACATCAGCCTACCAAACAAAGCAATTCACAATCAAAATCGTTAGAAATGAAGGTAGAAGAGCATTTTTTTTGTGAATTTCGAAAAATTTGCATAAATTTGCATACATTGATTATTTTAAAATTTGCAAAATTGATTATTTAAAATTTTGTGCTAGAAGTCTGAAGCCCCACACAGCCCTATCCGATAAAACAAACAGAAATGAAAATCGGTCAAGAAATGTGAGGAGAGAAAAGCGATCTTTTCTGTATTTTGTGGAGAAGAGGTTGTACGATAGAATTACCAATAATTAAATATAGAGTAATATTTCAATTTCTGTAGCAAGTTTAATGTGATAAGTCAGCCTACCAAATAAAGCAATAAACAATCAAAATCGTTGAGAATGAAGAGAAAGAAGAATTTTTTGTGATTTCACATAAAATTTGCATAGAAATTAATATATATAATGAATTTCAATGAATTCTGTGTAAGGAATTTTATCCCCACACTTAGGCCGTACAAAACAATACAGAATAAAAATGGTTGAGAAAAATTGACGAAGAAGAAGCATTTTCAAAACTGTGGACGGACGGACGGAAGGACGGACGGACGACGGACGCCACGCCATGGCATAAGCTCATCGGGCCCTTCGGGCCGGATGAGCTAAAAAAGCACTCATCAGTAAATTGACACAAAAGACAAACAATCGCTTAAAGATGCTATATAACACTGTGGAAGCACTGTTTAAAAAATTGTTGAACTTTGCTATCTGACATATCTGACAGTGTTTGAATGGAAAAATAAACACCCTAGAACACAAAAGTTTGGACAGTAATGCTGTCACCAGTACAATATGTGCAGATACAAATTGGCACATTAATTTATTCTCAGCCGATAGGAAATTCTGCAACACAGCAGTCTATGGGGAAGGCTGGAATGGTCTCTCAATGATTTCCACTTTTTTAAAGCACTTAATGATTGTTTTAAACTGCAATTTTTTCAGGGCTTCACTTTCAGACTGTATCAGAGACACTGGTAGCATGGGGAATCACGTAGTTCAGATATTTTAAACTGGAAACATTGTTATACAATGCCTTTAAAACATTTTTTTTTAACTTTTGCCTTCAAAGTCCACTTTTATTCATGAGGTTTCATTTTTTTTCTTTACAATGCATGTTCATTCTTTAGTTTGTATATTTATAAAGTACATGCTATGATTTTTTCATTGTCTAAATTTTGCAACAATTTCCATTTCTAGGGCCCTAATCTAAGCTTTTATGCTTTGAAGGGAACCTTAACAAAATATATTTTATTCAAGAATTGTATATGAAATATCATTTTGTAAATACTTGATAATTTTTATGGTTTAATAAATTCATTTTATCTAATCTTATCTTACCTTATTTTATCTTATCTTATCTAATCTTATCTTATCTGCAGGATAAGAAAAGATAAAAATAGATAAGAAGGAAGAGCGAGAAAATGAAAAGAAGTGATAACTACTTCCTTCACTGTATGATTCTCAAAGACATATAATATGATTTATATGTATATCTTGCTTTGCATTTTTGTTACAGAACTATAAAATACTGTATACGCTGAATATTTCGCGGTGGTTTTATTTTTGCGAAGTTTGCTTACTGAACGCGAAAATTTTCATTCCCTGACATTTCTGTACAAAGTGAATGCAAATGCAATAAAATCTTGAAAATATACTCACGAATTCCCCGTCTTGAAGCAAAATTGCGAAAATATATGGACGTGAAATATATGGTGTATACAGTATCTTAATTAATCTGGGTTTATTTTGTTTCTGGGACACACTAAAGTTTAAATCAAATCATACCTTTATGCATTTCGATAGAAGCCAAGTTGCAGAGGATTGTGGGTAAGTCAGCTGGAGACAGCTTTTCGGCGAGTTGTGAGGCACGACGGACATACTCCAATGCCTGGTCGTAGTGACCCTGCATGTCACATACAGTACCAAGGTCATTCAGCAGGATTACAGTCTAGGATGGATAGAAACAAGGTGTTATGTTAGTCATGAAAACAGAGAGACAAGTCACTTGGTAACTAAAAATATTGTACAATATTATATTATTAGATATGATAATATAATAATATTATTATATTATGATAGTATACATATTATAATTCTGTACATGTATTATCATGTTGTACAAATACGATACATCTATGTTTTTAACATCCTGTAGTATTGTAGTACTGTAGTCAGGTAGTACGAATCATGATATTAATAGATGTATGCCCCTGCACCCCCCAAAAAAAACAAAAACAAAAACAATCAATTTGAAAAGATTGTCCAAACTTTGATATCTGAGGCTACATAGCAAGTGTTCATCATGGACAAATAAACATCCACTAGATAACAAAATTTTTGAAGTTTACAGCTGCCAATGGCAATAATATACATGAATAACATACAATAAAACTCAGTGGCGAGTTTTTATTAACGTTAGTGTATACACACAGTAAGTCTATGGAGGAAATGGCAAGTGAATCTCGAGTCAACTACTATTTATCACTTTTTTAAAGCACTAATAATCATTTTTGACTAACAATTTTTTCAGGGCTTCAGTTTTTAGACCTCATTCAAAGGACACTGTTATCATGGAGGAATCATGCGGCTTCCAGATTTTTTTAAACTGTGGTAAATGTTAGCCAATACCTTTAAATATCTACATAACTGCGATTATGTACAATCAGACCATATGAATATTTTTGGCCATTACAAGCTCATGACTTGGTGGAAATAAAAAATGTTTTTTTTTTTCATTTTTTTTTTCCCAAATTTTTTATTTTTCTTTTAGTTTTTTTTTTTTTTTGTTGTTTTGTTTTTTCGTTTTGTTTTGTTTTTGGTTTTTTTATGCCTCCCGCCCGTAAGGAGCTGGAGAGCATTTATGTTTCGGGTTGTCGTTCCGTGCGTCCGTTCTTCGTTGCGTCCGTGCGTCCAGTACTTCGTACGGTCGTGCGTCGTGCGTCCACACTTTTCTTGTGACAACGATTACTGAAGTACCATTGGAGCGGGATTGTTGATGATACTTCGGACAAGGATGGACCATAGGCAAGGATGAATTGATTAGATTTTGGACCAAATCCGTCAAGGGTTCAAAGGTCAAGCGTTCAAGTGTGGAACTTTGTCCCTAAAATGCCATTTTCTTCCTATACTGCCATGTAGGAGAATGCTCACTGTTGATAACAATTTGGGGTGATTAAGAAACAAAAAAGACAAATATTAAGGTGAGAGTCACAGGGCGTCAAAGGTGCAAGGGTAAAGGGTCAATGGTCAATGAACTTTGGTTCCCAAATGTTTATTTCCTGCCAATAACTTCAGTTAGGACGTGCTCACTGTGATGTAATTTGGTGATTAGGTTCAAAACCAAAAACAAATATTTTGGTTAGAGTCACAGGGTCAAAGTCAAGGTCAAGGGTCAAAGCGTCAATGAACTTTTTCCCAAAATCGTCATTTTCATGCATATAAGTTCCTTAAGGAGTGCTCACTGCTGTTGTATTTGGCAGTTAGGTGAAAACTAAAAGCAAATATATTGGTAGAATACAGTGGTCAATGGTGTAAGGTCCAAGGGTCAAAGTGTCAATAGAACTTTGTCCCAAAAGTGTCATTTTCTGCCTATAACTATCAGTTAAAAGTGCTCACGTGTGTGATGCAATTGTGGTTAGGTTCAAAAAACCACAGAAAAATAATTTGGTAGAGTCACTAGGGGTCAAGTCAAGACTGAAGGGTCAAGGTCAATTGAACTTTGTCCGAAAATGCATTTTCTGCTATAATCAGTATGGAAAGTGCTCAGTGTTGATGTATTTGCGGTTAGGTTCAACACAACTGAACAAAAATCCCT
>JZLH01S0610078.1:0-17378 GCA_001188425.1 Eucidaris tribuloides | reverse complement strand
AAATTGAAGCTCCACAGTGTTAGCCTATCACTTTAATAAACAATATACAAGTTGGTAAATGAATCTATACAGTGTAATCATCACAAATTTACCTAGATTCAAATATGGTATGCTATGCTTGTACTTGTCATGTCCTGAAAATGTCATCATTAAATATTAATTTTGTAATCACTTTCATGTTTAAGTGATTTATGAATAATAAACAGTGATTTCATTATGACACTAGTGTTATGAAGTCATTATTTATGGTACAGTTACATACATATTTTGCATCCACAAGTAACTAATAATATTATTTTATTCAGCAATCATCATATCTGAATTCTCACTATTCTAGCCACCAATATTATTCTGGTCTCCCCCTTCTCATCATACTCCACAAAATAAAAATCTTACGTGATCATCTTCAGTATCATTGTCATCAATCATCCTCATTCTCATCCTCCTCATCATCATCAATCATTATGATTAAAGTCATCATCATCATTACCATCCCCATCACCATCACGATAATCATTGTCATCATCATCATCCTAACCATCATCATCATTACAGGGCAGGAAATAAAATTTCATTTTTGGAGGCTACCGGTACTTTCAAGCCTGATTTAGTGATTTTAGTATGTTGTTATACATTGAACCCTATGAGGAAAATTGAGGGCTGTTTTGTGATTTTCTGGGGCTTTTTTGTTTATTTTGAGGGCTAAATCTCTCTCAGCAACTGTGTACTTCCTATGCTGCATCATTATCATCATCATCATCATCATCATCATCATCTGACCCACCTGTGGGTGTGGCATCCCATCTACATTAAGGTCACCCTCACAGATAGCCAGGGCTCGTTTATACAGCTTTTCAGCAGCTGCTAGTTTGTTTGTTGCTCCTAAAAACCTGGCGTATGCATCAAGGCACATTCCCAGCAGTGACTTCAAGTTCATGATTTCAGCATGACTGAGAGAGTAAATCAAAGCATAAACCAATATCATGAGAACAGCAATAAAAAAAAAACCCTCAAGCATAATTATTAAGACATATGTGACCTGTTGTCACACAATGCACCACTAGTCAGAAAAATATCCTATTGTGTTTTTCTTATTAAAGTAGAGACTCTAAACTTTAAAATCGTGTAAAATTTGTCTACGATAGACGAAATAAACATATCTAAAGCACCAACTGCAGTAAATGTCATATTTCTTACCGGGGGAAACCCTATAAACTGAGGGTTTGATGGACCGATTTTCCATTAATGTTAATGGTCTAATACATGGAAGGCAGGGGTGTAGACAACAAGGATGGGGGGTATGCATCCCCCCAGCTCACAAGGTGTGGGGGGGGGGGAATGACATGTACAACCATTCCCCCCCAGGTTTCACAGAAAAATATATATTTTTAAATCATATTATTACTTTTGTTAAGTATTAAGGTGATTATTATGATTATGATACTATGATTATTAATAGTATCATTATTGTTATCATTTTTTAAATTATTATCATGATTATAATTATAATTATTATTGATATCATTATTATTATTATTGTCGTTGTGTCACCTTTATTCCCTTAGTACATACATATTTCTGATCCCCCAAACAACTGTTTTCTACTCCTAACGGGTTGGTGTCCAACAAGGGACGTTTGCAATGGACACTGGTGTAAATCCTGGCCGGATGAGGGATATATTCCCCACTTTGGCGCGGGTTTGTATGTGTGTGTGTATGCGTGCGCGCGTTTGTATGTGTGTGTGTGTGTATGTGTGTCCGCGCGCGCAAATTTTAACATGTATTATAATCGACCCCTCTGGACAGCAAATCATCCCCCCAGGTTCGACGACCTGTCTACGCCACTGACTGAAGGTCCTACAGACCGATTATCAAAAAGGGTCCCATAGACAGATTTTCAAGAAGAGCCTGATAGACCAAATAACAGTAAGGATCCTACAGACTAAGGGTCCAATAGACTGACTGTCTAGACTTTTTTGTTAATTGGTCTATTGGATCCTTTCTGATAAACGGTCTACTGGACCAATTCCATATTTGGCCTATCACAGCCTTACCATTAATCAGTCTATCAGATCCTTGAAAATAGGTCTACTAGACCCTATTTGATAAACAGTCTATCAGACCCATGGCCCATCGGACTGTAGTTTTTCGTACCTTTCCGGTGATGAGTCCTCTGACATTTGCTTCAGAAGTTTCTCCGATGTCTCCACACACCACTGGAATCCTATATCAGCCTCTTCATTTCTGGCAGAAATATCAACAATATTATGATGAAAAGAATCCTCTTTTCTTTGTTAATTCTTACTGTGTTGCTACCAGTGGAATTTTGCACCACTATGAGTATGTATCCATTTTAATTAGTGCTATGAGAATTAAACGTACACTGTATTACAGCAGTAATTTGATTTGTCATTATACTTTTACAACAAACAGTCCTCATGAAATCACAAACAAATACTTCTTTCCAAATCGAAATTTATCTTCATCATCATCATCATCATCATCATCATCATCATCATCATCATCATCATCATCATCATCATCATCATCATCATCATCACCATCATTAGCATCCTCATCATCACTATCATCAAATATAACATAAATTATTTTAATCATTATCATTATTATAATTATTATCATTACTTCCCATATGGCTGCTGGGGTGGCGGGAGGGAGGTAAAGTTGCCCTCCTTTAGTGCTATCAAAAAAGGTAGTGCACTTTACAATCCATAAATTAATGAATCAATGGATCATGCAAACAGGTAAAAAAAACTCAAATCACAATCAAATCGGTAATCAAGCATTAGACTTTATACAGTAAGACCTTTCTACAGTCGTCACCCAAGAGAAACAAAAAAAATGTGGCCTTTTTAGACAGGTGACTGCCACAGACAGGTTTTTAAATGCAATATTTGTCTACATGGAATTTACTTTTGGTCACTTTAGGCAGGCGGTTGCTATAAGAGATGTTGCCACTATACCAAGGCAAGTTGACTGCATTAAATTCAATATTGGGCCAAAAGTTTTCCGCTTTTCTGCTTTTAAAATTATGTCATTTTATTTTCACCAAAATCGTAGAAAAGCCTTAATTTTTAATATGTAATGGATGGCAAGAGAGAAAAAAAATGATCGCTTACCTCACCTCAGTCGCAAATTTTCACTGGGTCTGAGCAATTCCTAGATTTATTTTACATACTGTACGGGTAATCATTGTTTATCATGATTCATTATGAAACCTATTATTTTACACTTATTACAATTATTAAGATTGCTAATCAATATTAATTAGGGAGTTACTTCTCATAAATTCTACAACTTTTTTTCAAAACTGATTTTTCTACTTTCTCATCCAATTTCTACGATTTATTCAATCCATTTACTCACCTTCCCATCTGTTCATAAATTCTGGCCAGTTTGAGTGAAATCTCAACAATAGCAGGATCTTCTCTTGGCATTCCTGAGGACAGAAGAAGTCTCAGCGTCTCTTTGAACAGGTTCTCGGCTCTTGTGAGACGACCGTGCCTCATATTGAAGTTGGCCATCTAAGATTAAATAAAAAAAACAATAGTGGCACAAGTTTTAATGAAACTGATGAAATTCCATGACAAAGTTTTAATATTTTATATTTAGGCATCAAAAGTGGTTCAAATATAAGCAAATATAATAATAATAATAATAATAATGATTATAATGATGATGATAATGATATAAATGATGATAATAATTATAATACCAATAATAGTAACAACAAATTTCATGGAGATGTTGTTTTGTGTTCAGATGGAAAACTTACAAAAGAGAAGAAGCAAATGGATACTATACTACGATGTGGAGGCCTGATGCTATCACATTGAAGACAAAATATTCCCAAAACTTTTTTAAATAGATGAATCTTTAGAGCAGACTTAATTTTCTTAACAGTATTTATACACTTCAGTTTACCATGTTGTAAGTATAATTGCAGGACCATTCATGCAAGGATGGAGCCAGGGTAGATTCTTAGGGACTTCAGGTGAAAACTCTTTGTTGGGGGGGGGGGTATTATGGTGAAAATGCCCCCCCCACCACACACACACACACACACAACACACACACACACACACACACCACACACACACACACACCAAAAAAAAAATAAAAAATAAAAATAAAATAAAATAAATAAATAAAAAAATAAATAAAAAAAATAAAAAAAAATAAATGAATAAAATAACAATAATAATAATTCCTGAATTACACTGCAAAATCCCCTGAATAATATTTATTTTGAAAATTTCTGGAGGTCACCACTCCCTGTGCCCTAGCCCCATGATGTCTTTTAGCAGCTGCTTACCCCAAACTGGACGAGAATGAGAAAAGATGTGATCACTATAAGATGTGAAGATATCAGATACTTCAGTCGAGGGATATTCTGGACTAAATTGGGACATGCCTCCTCCAATCTGCGTTCCCACATACATGCACTTTCTGTACCCATTGGATACTATGAATGAGATATTTTGGGTTGAGGACTATGGAAAATACATGTTATCTTGAAATCAGATCATCTCCAATGGACTAAACATAATCACAGTGGCGTATTTAGGGATTATGGCGCCCGGGGCAAACAATGAAGTTGCGCCCCCCTCCCCTCCATGGTGGATCTAGCTTTTTGCTGAAGGGGGTGGTCGGCGTGCTCCGCGCCAAGTTGCAATATAGAATTTTGAGCGCAAAGCGCGCCGAAAAGTGAAAAAAGGTCAAAATTTTCGGCCCGCAAAATTTATCATTTTGCGCGCAATTTGAAAATAGCAGATGTTTGAAAAAATTGAAAATTATGTGTGTTTGCAGGCAAAGCGCTCCGAAAATGTTAACATTGACGTGTGCTCTTGCGCGAAGCGCACCGGAAATTCGAAAACTGCGTTGTTTGATAGTATTTCTATGTTAAGTTTAATGGTTTGTTGTGTTTTGCACTGCTGTCTAAACATATTTTGCAATACGTTTTAGATTTCTTGACATCTGCATGTACTCACACAATAAGACCAACAAATTTTCACTTGGCAGCCCAAGGGGGAGGGGGTAGATTGTGAAGATCCGCTACTATCCCCCCACCAAAACTTATTGACCTAACTAATTTATAATGCAAAGGAAAGCCCGACCAAGCGGTAGATTGTTTTGCAAAATTATGCGAGGGAGCGGAGCGACCGAGCTTTAGAAAATTTTTGTACTTGTAACCCTATAAACCCGTTCTTCTTATGCACTTTAACCTGTGGACTGGGAGAGAGGGGTGCATAATTCCTTTGAGGTTCATACTTTTCCTTCCCTTTTTTCCTCTTTCCCTTTCTCTTTTTTGCAATTTTGCGCCCCCCTTAAAGTGGCGCCCGGGGCACGTGCCCCCTCTGCCCCCCCTTAGATACGCCACTGCATAATCATTACCAAATGTTTCAGATATCTTAGTCTACTTAACTTGCAAAATCTTGTCTATTAATTCTCAGATATACAGAAATTCCACATTTAACAATACATCCTCATTTAACTTATTAATGCTTATAACTTGTCTGGGTCTGAATTATCCCTTCCCATTCTTAACTATGTTTTTGTTCAATTCTTGGTACCAAATTGATCATACTGCACCTGGTCATATGTGAATAACAAAGCTTGGTTGTTATTTTCTTCTTTGGACATGACTGTAGCCTGGTGGAAAAATCTATCCGCATCACCAAGTCTGTTTTCTCTTTCTGCAATCTACATGTAGATAAGATAAGATAAGATAAGATAAGATAAGATAAGATAAGATAAGATAAGATAAGATAAGAATTTATTAACCCTTATAGACAAAAAATAGAGTACTATCAGCCTCAGGTAAGCTGTCATTTGATAAAGCAATGTCCATTTGGTAAAGTGTTAAATAGTATCAATACTTGTTTTACGAAGTAAATTTTTCACATAACTTTCTTGCTTGCAGTTTGCATTCTATGAGTATACTTTAAAGTGATAGGCTAACATTGTGGAGCTTCAATTTAAAAAATTGTCAAACTTTGATATCTGAGCTACATAGTAGTGTTCAAATGGACAAATAAACACCCGCTCTACACTGCCAATGGCAAGTTATACATGAATAAACAATAAAACTCAGGGCGAGTTTTATTAACCTAGGTGTACACACAGTAACTCTATGGGAGGAAATGGGCAAGTGAATCTGGTCAACTTATGATTTTCACTTTTTTAAAGCACTAAATAATCATTTTGAAATACAATTTTTTCAGGGCTTCATTTTTAGACCTCAACAAAGACACTGGTAGCATGGGGAATCATGTGGCTCAGATTTTTTAACTGTGGTAAATGTTAGCCAATACCTTTAAATTTCATGTGACTAACACAGGCATGTTACTCTTTGAATGAACATGTTTATTCCCTGTCATTAATATTTGTAGATGTGGAATGATCGTGCATACAACAACAAACATATTACTGTATATATGCTGAATATTTTCTGGTTTGATTTCACAAAATTTTCACTCTCTGACATTATTGATATATGTACAAAAGAAAAGGAAACAATAAAATCATGAAAATAATCTCTCAAATTCCCTATGTAGAAGCAAACTTGCAAAATTAATTAATGTACCTGAAATATGTATATGGTGCATAAATTATCTAGAGTAGGCCTTCATTTGAAACTTCATTACAGGCAAGGTTCACCCTGATGTCAAGCTGGTTTTAATAAAAGCAGTTTATACTTTATAGGCCATTTTGCAGGAACATACACAGGCTGTAAATAAGTCTGCAGAAATGAGCATCATCTTGAGTGTTTTACAAGTTGACATTATGTTATGTTGATACATGAAATATGTATTTGACTGTTTGAAATGGAAACCAAGTAACTAGTTCTATAATTTAAGTCGAACAATTTTCAAATCAAAATTAAGAAACTAGAGCAACGTACCCAATAACCCCCTTAAAAAAATGAAAATGAATAAATAAATCTCTTACCAGTGCTTTAGCAATCACTTTTTCTATGGTAACCTTCTTGTCTTCTTTCCAGAAAGAAAAGATGAGAGCGAATGAAGACAGTCCAAATGCTAGGAGGAATAAAAATGTTACAATAATTATAATAAACTGACAATTACAGAAACTTTTAATACTGCATAGATCTATGTGCTTTCAAACATGCTATACCCTTTTCACTCATATATCATCATCATCATCATCATCATCAGAGAAGGATAATGATAACATTTATGTTACGCAGGGCCCACTGGGAGAACAGTCTATTTAACTGTAGCCTCAAGCAACGCTGAAGGCAAGCGTCAGCGATGCTTGTATTTAATTTAACTGAAGACTTCTACCCAGAGTTAAAAAAAAAAAAAACTGGGTCTTTTATTGTATCATCGTCATCATCTCCTATCTCATCGCATGTAGAGTCTAGAGACATATCATCTTCATCATCCTTCTCCTCCTCCTCATCACATTATTATCATCATTTTCATCATCATCATCATCATCAAGATCTGATCACCATGCATGATTGATCACGATCACCATCACATCCGATGAAGTATCATCACTATCAACAATCACGCTGAACAATCAACATTTATTCATGATTATTATAAAAATCAATTACTAGCAATTCCAGCAGCCAATGATACATTTCCAGTCGTTTGCTGCCCTCCTCGCCCGGAGGACTGGTTGTGGTGCATATCGCCTCGCATCCGACTGTGTCCATCTTGCTCGCGGCTTCTGCCAGCGCCAGCGAAGTTGCTCCGAAAGTGCTCCCGATCGGTACGGCCAGAATTCGGCCCCTGTTCCGTATCATGCGCGTGGTCAAAATGATTTGTTGTCGTCAAACATTTTCGTAGGATTATTCCCCTACTTTTCTCCACCCGATTATAGGTGTTGAAGTTAAATTTGCAATAACATGGTAAGCATACCCGATGACCGGCAAATTTCGACAAATTGATGCTCGATAGATTGCAAATCAACTTCCCCATGGGCGCAGCCATATTGTATAAAACAATGGTCAATTTAAAGAATTACTAGAAATTAATGTGTAGTGTTCAAAATATACATCTATAAAAAAAATAAAAATATTAAATACAAAGCATATATTTTAAAAACAAGGTTTTGGATATTGTATTTGAGAAAAAAATTATAACAATGTAACAAAATATATCAATCAACAGCATTGCACGCGAACTTTTAAAATAAAGACAGATTGAGCCTGAGTCGGAGTGGGGGTTCTAACAACAGTGACGGAGATTTTATTCTAGTCTTCTATATTTTTTCATTGTTTGCCATCGAGAGTGTTCTTTTATCAAAAATAGATGGTATTGAATAAACGCTTTTGAAGTTTGGGTCGTCAGTTTAGATAAGTGAGTTGATGCTAGGCGGCAGTCATTCAATGCCCGTCGGATTCCACCGGTCACTGCGTCCTACCGCCTCCCAGCGCGGAGGCCCGAGCGGCGCGGCGAGGCGAGGCCGAGGGCAGGCAGGCCGCTCCATATCCACCCTGTCCTGTACCTGGTGATGCATGATGTTTGGTTGCACCCCGTCAGGAGCTCGATGTGAATGAATGTAAGCTTGTCAGTCTCGCGATCACTTTATTTTATTGTCATGCATTGTGTCTTGTTTGTGGCCTAGATTTTGGTGTATTGCTTCCAATAAGGTCTGCGATTTGTTTTGTTTTTGTTTTTTGTTTTGTCTTTGGTCCAAGTCTCATCTACGTTGGATAGAGGTAAAAACGTGATAGTGAAGAATAAGATGTGATATATATAATATTGTAAATTAGATTTGTATCTTAACATGGATTGATATTTTGCATGAAACTAGAAATGAAATGGTTAAAATATTCTTGAGTTCGGCCCAACCTGCCCAAGAACAAATATGAGATCACATTTTGGCTGGGTATTTTTTTCTCTCTTAAACGTTACACCTTTTGTCAATTATACTGTACTGTTTTACCACCAGAAAAAATGCCACATGTCATAGTGGAATTTTTGTTGTAACAAAATTAAATTAACTACATCATGGTTGTGTTATTAAAGACGCCATATAACACTGTGGAAGACCCGTTTGAATAATTGTCAAACTTTGCTATCTGACATATTTGACAGTGTTTGAATGGACAAATAAACACCCTAGAACACAAAAGTTTGGGCAGTTATGCTGTCACTAGTTAGTACAATATGTGCAGATACAAATTGGCACATTAATTGTTCTCAGCCGATAGGAAATTCTGCAACACAGCAGTCTATGGGGGAAAGCTGGAATGGTCTCTCAATGATTTTCACTTTTTTAAAGCACTTAACCTGTTGAAGACGATTGACGAGATATCTCGTCTCGAAGTCTATGGGAAATGCGTGTTAAAGCAAAAACAAATCGTCTCCAACGGGTTAATGATCGTTTTAAACTGCAATTTTTTCGAGGCTTCATTTTTAGACTGTATCAGAGACACTGGTAGCGTGTAGGCTTGGGCGAATCCATAGCCAGTGGGAACCGGCTCCGGTACTTTTCAGCTATCTCGGTTTTGAGATTACCCGACTCCAGTCAAGCCTCAGTAATTCAAGGGTCAAGCTACATGCAGTAAATCACTTTGTCACTAGCCAGTGCGAATTCATTCAGCTAGATTCTATCTCGATTCTGAGACTACCGATTCCCGTCAAACCTCATTTACTGGGTTAAGCTAATGCAATAAATCACTTTTTCACTAGCCAGGATTGTGAGTGCATGGGAGCATGTGACTGACACACAAACACACACGCACGCACGCACGCACGCACGCACGCACGCACGCACGCACGCACGCACGCACGCACGCACGCACGCACGCACGCACGCACGCACACACACACACACACACACACACACACACACACACACACTCACACTACCAAGGAGCTTGATACAATCACCTCCCTGCTACAATGTGCAGCTAGGTTTTTTCCCCTACATAATGACCATGGTCTGGCATGCATTGTGTCAATGGCATAATGACCCCAACTCGCCCTTAGGGAGTATTGTGCAGTGGTTGGCAAGCAATTGACTGAAATTCCAAACATGAAGGCCATCAAGAGTGACTGGATTATCAAAATGACTGGGTTTCATTCAGAACCGAATCCCAGAGCCCGAATAACTATTGATGTCGGGTACTCGGTTCCTTATATGGGAGGACTCGGATACCGACCCTTGATTTAGGAATCGAGTAAGAGCCGAGCGTCGACTCTAATGCCCATGCCTAGTAGCGTGGCGAATCATGTAGCTCAGATTTGTTAATCTGGAAACATTGTTATACAATGCCTTATTAGCACTTCAAATCAAATATTGAGTTTCTGAAATTCTCCTTTAATAATACATGTTTAGATAGAACAAAGAAGAAGGAAACTCTTGAAACTATTCTTAATTTATTTTAAACAATGCAATCTATACAAGAACTGACACCCTCTGGGGCAAATTGAAGAATTTTTGTAATGGGAGGCGGGGCGCGAGGGGGGGGGGGGCGGGTGGCGTATTTGTAGTGGGGAGGGGGCAGAGCAGAAAAATGATGGGTAATGTTCATGATCTGGCCATGAGTTGTGGCTATGCTGCCCCCCCCCCCCCCAAATTGACAAAAGGGCATAACTGACATTTGGTGTTTTGGAGATATTGAGGCCAAAATGTATTTTGTTCAACACGTAAGACCCTATTCAGTGTCCTTTTAACAAGCAGATTATGAGACAAAGGGACACTTGTAATTAATATTTTTTTTGTTCTGCATGTTTAGCATGATGTACTGAGTCCCCTACACTATATAACTCAATTTTGAAAAAAAAAGAAATGTCAGTTATATGCCCTTTTCTCATGGGGAGGGGAGGAGGGGGGGGGGCAGTATGGTGAGCTTGGTAATAATAATTAAAAAAAAACACTGAATGGCTTCTAAGTTGTAAATAAGTATCCAATCTGACCAGAGTGCATCCAACTACAGAAATGCAGTGTAAAAATAAGATTATCAGATCTAAAAATTTTATATTCACCACTTGCAGGAAGGAGTGATGGCATATCTGTATCATTCTGCTGTAGACAGAGGAAGACACAGTAATCTTCTAGCCCTTCAGGCCATAGGTTAGTCTGGCTGCCGAACCATTATTCTGGAATCAACAGCCAAACCTGTCTCCTGTATAATAGTCTGGCAAAAAACATACATTTCCAGTAACATAAAAAAATCCACAAAAATAGCCCTACCAGAGAAGATTGATCAGTTCTTATCTGTCAGGTCTGCAGTGATGTAATGTTATTAGGCGACCCCTGAGGCAAGAGCCTGGGCATGGGCTCACTGCTTACCTCCCAAGACCATAAGTGATTGACACCTTGTGGCAAAAACAGATGGTAAAACAGTTTGTATATGTAAGAAGTCCCAGCCTTATCTAATCACTGTAATGAGATCTTTACACTGGCTTAGTTCTTAATTTGTTTTGCATGGTAAAGAGAGTCAGAAAAAGGCCCATACAATGCAGTGGAAGTGAATGGACTATCCAGGAGTTTTGTCTTGTCAGAAAAACAAGAGATAAGTTAAAAGCCCCCAAAGCGTTATCGTTCAAACCATCCGCTCTGCGGATGGCCCCTGCTTCGCAGGGGAGGTGTGAAATTCAGACTAGCCATAGGTATGGATAAATGCATGACTGGATTTAATTTTAAACTAAATTATCGTGCCAGGATCTATAACCCCAAGTTAAACTCCAGTTTGAAAATACCACCGTACCCATTGCCCATTGCTGAATTATATTGGGGTTGGAGCTGATCATGATGATGTGTCCGTTTGAATTGTTTCTTACAATTACATCTAGACGGCATAACGTTACAATTATGCATTTGTCAATTGTCAGAACCGCCCTCTGACCCCTGGGATAGTCGAGTCTTGACAGATGTGTCTACATCTCGATGCATTTGACACACCCTCGGTTGCAAATTTGGACTCGCCATTCTATGAAATAGACACACCTCTCCATAAATTGGACGAACTTCTGCAGATGATTCTTTTTACTAGATTACACACCATAGGACCCACCCAGTGTAATGACTGACATTGACCACCATATTGTTTTAAGCTCGTATCACATAAGGTGTCCTTGACTATTCCCAGAGTCCATAATTTTTTGTGCATTTTCTCACCCACAATGCATATTTCCTGGGGGTCGGGGGGTTTGTCTTACAATTTGCAGACTGTGCATCACTTTCCATGTTGTGTTGTGAGTGGATATTGCTTTAATGAATCTGGCAGCTAGGCATAGTTCTGAAATTCAATGATTTTCAGTTTATAGTGTTAATTGGATCTGCATTGTATAGAGACAGTGATTTTCCGTAAACTTAAAAAAATTGTCTTTTCTGTTTCTGAATACCTGTAATTCCGTTTCAACTCGATCTTAAAATGGAAATTCTGTTTTGTCATAGAAAATGTACACAGCAAAAACATGAATTCCGTTTTGCAACTTAGGTGAATTCCATGAATTTTTACGTGAAAAGTATAAGAACCAAACGGATTTTCTGTTTGATTTACCGGTGAAACGGAAAATCACTGTCCCTAATTGTAGTGAAAACCAAACTTAAAACACAGCTTATAGTTACTGCAGTGTAAGTACTGTAGTGTAATGATAAAGAGGTATAAAGCAATAACAAGAATTACTTTGGTACTTGCATGTGAGTCTAAGGTTGTAAAAGTAACAAAATAAAGTATGAAAATGTTTACTCATCCTCAAAACATAACACAGCACAGGGAGACACATTCAAGCAGGAAACTTTAACAGGCAAAAATAAAGACACAAGTCACACAACGTTGATATGAAGAAATCTGGTAGTGCTTTGATTTATTCAAACACAAAGTGAGGATTGGAGTCAAAATAGCTGACAAACAAAATTCCAACTGAATACAGTCAACTCTGCCTTAGTTGAACTCTTGGGACTGAAGAAAAAGCTTCAACATAGAGAAAATTTAACTTCTGAGGGGTCAAACACAAAATAAAATAAAGGAACGTGACCCAGTATAGAACTTTGACATAAGTGATTATTCAACTTGTGTGACTTTGACTAATAGGCAGACTTGACTGTACATAGCTGAATTAAAGGACACTATTAAAAATGACAAAATAAATACAAAAGCTATTCATTTAACTATTTCATATTTTCAACTACTCCAAATCTCTTGACTATGGAATAAAATCCATTAATGCTATTTGTCAGGGGTCTTTTGTTAGGCCATTGAGATATACACGTTTTGAAGGGTGATTAAAGTTCAAAATCACATGTAGGTTAGGGATCTGAATGTGTTATAATGGAGGAGATCCGAAATCAGGGAGATGTGTGCTTGGGTGAAGCGTGAAGCCTACTACACCACCTGCCTTTCTTTTTACTTAGTCTGAATGATTTATTATTTGCATTTCTCACAGGGAGTTCTATGAAAACACTGCTTGGACCCATAAAAGGGTAAGTTGATGTGAACGCGCCCCCCCCCCCCCCCCCCCCGCCTGGTCAGAAGGTCGACCATACACGCTTGTTCCAGATTCTTAGAGATACACCCTTAAAGAACGTATATGGGTAAGGATTTTGACCCCCTACCAAGGGCTTAATGGGAAGTGAAGCCAGTAAAATTCCCACCCCCCTCCCATCACAGGCTTTGTGGAAGGGAAGCCAGCAAAATACCTCCCCCCAACCCACTCTTCACAGGTGTTTGGAAGGGAATCTAGGAGAATGAAGAAAGAGTACCAAGATGAAAAGTGTCTATTTGAAAACTCCCCCTAATGAAAAATATTTTAGGAAAAGATGCTAAAAGACACCCTATTTCACTGATTTTGGGTGCTTTTTTCCTGAACTGAGCCCCTATGCTGAAAAATCAGGAACATGTATGCAATACACTTAACCACCTGAAGTTTGGGGGGGGGGGGGTATGTGTACTCTGAGAAACACAACCTTACATCAGTGAATAGTTGTCAATCACAGTCGCATGATTATCAGATCAAGAAGTTATGATTGAAGTTCAAAATAGGAACAGGCACATAGTTTGTGCTGTACATTGAATAGAATTGATAAAATTTTTGATACCAACAAGGGTCTAGATTTAATGAGTAAATTTCTTAATTTTTTGTTTGTTATGTAGAAACAAAATGAATACATTGGATCGGTAATAACAAATGAGTCACCTACCCACTTACATGTATATATTTTCCCTGATGCTGTCCTCATATTGGCATTTTGGTTACTGGGGAAAAAACTCTGTAAACTTAGCACAGAAATGGGATTGCTTAGAGCAATATGTCTAAATTTAGATAAAAATGAAGTCTGTTTTTCAATCAAAATATTCAAGATTTCCCTATTATTTTCATGTTTGCATTGTGTAAGCGATTGATACGAAAGCACATTGTGCAAGCCTAGTACAAGGTGTAGTTGCATGTGCCTGGTGGTTTGTGCTTTGCATGCAATTGCATTTTGGTAAGTTTTTGAAATGTTATTCCAAGGATGATCTCAGCTGGAATTTGGGAGCAATAGATTTTGTGGTGCTCGTTGACGTAATTAACTAATTGTTATTGTGTGATCAACGTTCATTTTGCATGAGTTACATGTAGGTGTATGAATACAGATACATGAATTGTAATCCTTTATCTCCTTTCCAGTGCAACTCTTGTAAATCTCACTTAACAGTAAGCAGTTTTTGAATTTAATTAGAATCAGTCTGTCTGTGTCTTGTATGTTCAGTCACAATATGTGTGTATGTAATGTACTTTTTCATTTCATTTTTATTTTGAACATCTTCCAAGGATCAAGTGCATTATTGATGAGGAGGAAGGTGGAGAAGGAATCTTGGTGTCTAGTTCAGTGCAACTCCTGCAAACCTTGGACATTGAGGTAATGGGTGCGGCATGTTTGTCTTGAATTTGCATGGTGCTGTACTGTCGTGGTGGGCGATATTATGATAATATCGAAATTACACGATGTTGAAAAAATAGCGAATACACGATGATAATCTCATGATTATTTCAAAATATCACCAGAGGCACGATATGGTCCAAAATACCATCAATTATGAAAACCTAATTGGGTAAATGCATGCACTGCAGTGGGAGGGACCAAGAAATTCCTACACGTAGGCCTATGTTCACTCTGCACACAGTGCTACTGCCTGTAATCATCTAGGTAGAAACAGGGGGTGGGGATACGACCTCCATGCTGTTCAGCTATCAAACTTGTAGTATTATGAGCAGTGGTGCATGTAGTATAACATAACAACTCTGTCAACACACTGACCACCAAAAATTTATAAACAATCGGCACCATGAATCTTCTGATCTAGTTACAAGAGGGTCTACAGAAAGCAACACTGTTTTGACTATGTTTTGATAACAGTCTTACAGTGCTCATTTAAGCCTAAAATAGACTTATCTTGTTCATCACAAATCTGTTTTTCAACTCGGGCGATAATTCGTGTTATCGACGATGTTTTTTTCCACGATAATCGAATGAGGTTTTGATCAAATATCCCAGCTCTGTGCTGTAGTCTGAAATCTTTCAATAGTGCAACTCCTGCTGCCCCCCTCAAAAAATAAACAAAAACAAATAAAAACACAGTAATGCTGCCCACCTGCCAAAGTGAATCATAAAAAGAAATAAATTGCTTATAATTAATGGAGTAGTTTATTGGTTTATTGACCTCCACCTTTTTTGATGGAAAACAATTTGATGTGCAATGTCAGTAGACTGGAATCATCAGTTTATTAGCCAGTCAATAATGATGATATCATGATAATAATGATAACAATTATAAAAGTGGTAATACATGTAATAATAATTGTGATCATTATCATCTTAAAAATAGTAAAAAGAGCTAATCAAAATAATAAGGTGAAATTAGTGTAAAGTGTAAACATTCATAGCAATCTTCACCCATTACAAAACCTTGGGAGAAAAGTCAGCTTTTGAGGGGAAACAACGACCATTGTAAATTAAAATTGAATACAACAGATATCATGAAATCGTGTTACTGTAACTCTAAATGAAACAGCTGTGTAAAAAAAACCCACTTCCACACAATTTTCTATGTCTTCCCTTGTGTAACTTTTTGAGCTGATGTATTTCAGCCAACAGTAACTTTTGAAATATTCATGTTATGACGTAATATCGTCAGATATTAAATAGGAGAGCCCGCCAGTGTGCACGTGACCTGTGATCTGTGATGTCAGTTTTGAGCAGTCGGGATGCGAGTGTCGTGTTCAAATCTTTCCATGGTTCATGGTGTTTATCTTCAATATGTTGACTCGGAGTTGTCTTGTTGTTTCCATTTCAGCATCCTGTCGGTCAGTTAGTACGAGAACACTGTCTGGCTCAGCAGAAGGCCCATGGAACTGGGTGTACAACACTGGTCACTTTGGCAGGCTTTTGGGCTGGTAGCATTCAGTTATTGCTAGACCAGGTATTTATTGAAACTCATAAGCAAAGTGGGTTCCCACGAGTGTTGTGCTGAGGCTGGCCTCAAGGCCACTTTTGGAATCCTTGGCCTTGGCCTTGATCCGAGACCAGTGTACAAACTCTACGGGAAGGTAATATTTTGGGGCTGTCATGGCCTTGGCACAACACTGGCTCCCACCATCTTTGAAAGGCCTAAATGTCCTGTAAAATACATTCTTAAAAGTCATGGAAAGTCATGGATAATGTTATATAAAACAATCTCCAAAAGGCATGAAAATTTATGGAAAGCAATAATGGAAATCAATCGTGGGTGTGAGTCGCGTGTGGCAATGGCAGCATTGCTATTTGTGTGCGGCTTGGAAGCAGCAACCCATACCAAAAATGGAACTTTGTCTGGTTGTGGAAAAACACAAAAAAATGAGTCATTGAAAGTCATGAATAGTCGCAGAATATGGGTCTCAAATTTCTGTGGGAATATAGCATTTGCTCTCAAGTAACTCATCATGCATAGTTGATACATTCACACAGTTGTGGATTTGTACTTTTTCTGGAGCCATTTTAAATAATGCCACATTGAGCAACTTCTGGAGTGCAGTGATAACTTTGAACAGACCTAAATCTTTACATGGGCATGTTAGAGAACAGAAAATGTTGTGAAGTTGCATTTTTTTCATGTCAAATGATCCATTTCCACAGATAAATTGAAAATGTACATGTTGTTCACATTTCACAAAAACTTTGTGATAAGAATTCAAAATTTGAATTTGAATGAAAATATCCAATGTAAACATACCAGTTGTATAAGTGATTCAGTGAGGGCTACTCCTCTACTATACAGAAGTGTAATAACAAAATAAAATTACTGTCATACTTTTTATTTTTAAAACACTGATTGAAAGGGTATCGTTTGTGGTGCAAAATTTCACCAGCAATATGTCAAGATTTAATCACATATCTGATTTAGAATGAAA
>JZLH01S0610077.1:7731-18870 GCA_001188425.1 Eucidaris tribuloides | reverse complement strand
CCTTATTTTTTCTCAAACATTTAATTGAACAAAGTGTTTTAGGCAAGTGTTTTCATGAGAGTAAGTACTGTATATATAGTCATGTGAATTACTTTAGGCTCAGAAAGGAAATGATAACGTTAGTCAGGATAAAGGTGAAATTAAATGGACACAAACTTAAACTTACCAAAATTCCACAATTCAATAACGCACATTTGGCGGAACTTACCTCACACATTTGAGTTGCTTTTTGCGCCTTGCTGTCTGCAGGAGTAACTCTGCATCACTGCAGCTGACGTTAACCCGATTGAACGCAAGACTGTCAAGATGTCTCAAAGAGTCATCCAACTCCTGGCAAATGGCAGGGGCACAATCCAACACACACTTTTGCAATGAAGGAATGACGATTGCAGTTTGGCATTTCAGTTCGCACAGTCTGGAGAACTGGCCACACATGTCAATGTGCGTGTCCGTTATTTTCTGCCGTTCACTGAAATGTAGCTCCAGCCTTTCGATTTGTGGACACAATTTCATGAATCCAGCGTCATAGATACGAGTCAGGGTGTTTACATCTACACACAGTTCCACAAGTGTACTCATGAAGGTCATCGCATTCTCATCGCTGTTACCCTGTTGCGAACCCTGGAAATAAGAAACGCATGAACAGTATATGAACAGTGGGTATCATTAAAAACTCTAATTCCATTTCAAGCATCTCTAATGAACGGCATAATTTTCTTTACCGTGATATCCTGGAAGGAAGCAAAGTTTCATTTCTCTTTTTCCTAATTCCGTCAATAGCTACACACGACTTAGCAGTTATGTATTTAAAAATCCAGTACAATTCACTGGGGCAAGTTTTAGTCTACCCACTCTCCGTGATATGTCAGATATCAATGTCAATCCAGGAGCTTGTTGCTAAAAACGCTGCATTCAAATACAACTCAAGAATTCATACGCAAATTGATTTTCAGCCACTCAAAATCAAGTGTTTAGGATTTGCATTCGATTTTTGTAGTGGAGTTCAAATTCAAAGTTTTTACCAACAGTGCCCCAGCTGAAATAAATAAATGCCCTTTACAATTATTAAACTATCTGATTCACATTTCTCGTATCTATCGTGTGAATAATACATGTATCTCATTTCCTTTCTAATATTCACAAGACAGTAGAAAAGAAGGGTGGATAAGATGAAAATGTGGAGACATAAAAATGAGCAGTGAACCTGAGGGATTATTGGCAGTCCAGAGGGGTCGATTATAATACATGTAGAAACGTGCACACACACACAGATACAGACACACACGCACACGCAGATACAGGCCACGCCAATATCAGGTAGTTTTTTAAAGGGGTGCGTAAGAAAAGAAAATGGACCTTTTCAATGCGGGGGCAGGCTGCGCGCCCAGACGACTCGCCTTAAAATCCCTGCTATAGGGTCCTGGTCGAGGCTTTTAGCAGTTTCGTGAGGGCATTTGACTGTCTGCTAACACTATTTTTGTGTAGTGGACACTCAACAAAAATTAAAACCCACCCCATTTCGAAAGTGGGATGCGTGTTAATTTTTGTTACTTCACCCGAAGGTATAATTTTATATTCTGAAATTTTTATAACAGGTCATTTGCAAAACATGGTGATAATTTGTGGGGGGTCAAGGGGCCCTCTGAAGCTTAGGAGTAATAGGGGCTTTGTAAGCATATTTTGACTCTCTAATAACACTAGTTTCGTGAAATGGACATTCAACAATAAGAGCCGCGTTTGTTCATTTTGAGAAAATTAGCATTAAACTGCTGAGTTCAAAATTATTTTTCCTTGAAAAGTAAGGGGGATGATTGGGCAGCCCATTCCTCCCTCGGCCAAAGTGGGGGATATATTCCTCATCCGCTCCGGATTTACACCAGTGTCCATTGCAAACGTCCCTTGTTAGACACCATCCCATAAAGAGCAGGAGACAGTTGTTTGGGGGATCAGAATGTACTAACTTGACACGACGACGATAATAATAAATAATGATAACGGTAACATCCATAATAATTATAACCGTAATGATGATAATGATGATTATGATGATGATGATGATAATAATAATAATAATAATAATAATAATAATAATGATAATAATAATAATAATAATAATAATAATAATAATAATAATAATAATAATAATAATAATAATAATAATGATAAACAAAAGTAACAATATGATTATAACAAAAATATTTTTTTGATTGTACATTTCATCCCTCCCCCACCTTGTGAGCTGGGGGGATGCATAACCCCACCCCCACCCCACCCCGTTATACGCCCCTGAAAATGAGTATTATTGCTTTTGACAATGAATGGTTGGTAAGGTAAGATGAAATTCGCAAAATTTACGCTAATCTCACATATGATTTTCATATTTAAATCATTTTTTTAAAACTCACATGCTCTGCTACCCATGGTAACAAGGGTATAAAATGGGTTATATTGTTGGAAAGCGAAGACATAAACATTATACCTTATACTACTTATGGTAGTTTGAAACGCCTCGTAATATTTATACTTGTCAGCCCAAATTGATTAATATTTCATACACATGGTATTATCAGTCGACGTGTTCCGGCTAAATGTCATTCACTTGAGTTCATTTTACGCGCATTTGTTCGTAAGAATTTTCATCTGATCAATTAGTATTTCAATGTGAGCATTGCAATTCATTTCTAAGATTGGTATTTAAATTTAACATCTCGGAAATACAGATCTTACAACCCAACATGAAGCTTTTAGATTCGTTCAGTCATTTACCTACTTAATAATCATTTTGGTGTAATATGCTTCCAGTTAATGTAGAAATAGATAATTATAGGTTTCAACCCTATTTTTGACCGGACGTAAATCTTACATTAATCATTGCCTAATAGCCTTTTCAATAAACAATTTATATGCATTCGTAAACGTATATAATTTTACACAATATTCACTGTGAAGTATACAAAAACACTTTTCTGAACAATTTTCTGTAACACTTTATAAACACTTTGTGAAGATATAAACACTTGGGCGTGTAGGTATTCATAAAAATGTTTCTTGACGCATTTATGATTTACAACACCAAAACATTTGTTTATGAAACATGTTTAAGTGTTTATTAAGTCTTCCAGAAATGAACATGAACTTCTGATATTATATAGGTGATACACATAATTTCTAACTAAACGTGTTTATGATTTCCAGATAAACGTGTTCAAGTGTTTATCAAAGTGTTAAGTATTTTTACAGTGTATAAATGTGTTAATGTGTATGTATCAAGTAAAATGGGTTGTATATCTTTATAAAATGAAATTTAGTGCACATAAATTAATGTGTTTGTACTTTCCCAAAGTTTGTTTAGTGAGAAGAGTCTTCTATCAAATGGCAACGAACTTGAACGATTGATGTCGTTCATTGGGTGTATACATTCCCAAAGTCTACGTTAGAGTTTGAATATACCTGCCAGCCTTTCTCAAGATATGATAATTAATTACTGTAGTAAAAACGTTCTTATACATTCAGTCTTGTTTATATCATAGTAAATTACATCTACACTTTACAAAATAAACATTTTAAGAAGATGGAAAATTAGAGTTAAGAAATTACAACTGGTTGTCAACCGGGAGATAAACATAATTTGAAAATTCGGGACGGAGGTGTTTCATAATAAATTCTTTCTTCCTTCCCTTTTCCGAAACTATTCTAATTTCCTGATTATATTTCTTTCCTCATGTGCCTGAAGTTTCGGTTGTCTATTTTATTTATGTTTGGGGCGGGCGTAACAGTCTCAAAACCCCGCCTCATACGCCAATGTATATGAACCATTAAATCATTACCTTGGGCGACCGACCCTTTCCTGATATTACTGTGTAGAAGGCGTCATGGAAGTCACAGAAGACCATTTGTAATGACTTTAGATTTTGCATCGAGAGGAGCGCAGACGCAAAATCACGTGATCCTTCGACACTATCCAGAGTGAGTACATATAGCTTGATGGTCTGAAGCTGCCAATTTAACACAATAAAACAAATAATCATTCCAGGCCTATTTTTGTGACAAACTGACATCTCAACTTGCGCCTGTTTCTTTTTGGGGGAAAGGGGCGGGGTAAAACTTGGTTTATATCGAAAAGGGTTATCCTTTTTAAAAACCATTTACTTCATTGTTTGTCAAAAGAATAGCTCACTTAAAGTAAGGCTAGCTCTAAAGGTATTGTTTTTCACAGTTATCTAATTAAGTAACAGTTACTTTTTAAAAAGTTTTTAATTTTTTTTGAAATGTTGGTTAAAAATAAGCTTAAAATTTCCGAAGACTTTTGAAAACAGTTGAAATAGTAGTACAACTAGAAGTAGTAGTAGCAGCAGCAACAGCCGCAACAACCGCAGTAGTAGTAGTAGTAGTAGTAGTAGTAGTAGTAGTAGTAGTAGTTGAAGTAGTAGTTGAAGAAGTAGGAGCAGGAGAAGGAGGAAGTGAAGCAGCAATATTAGAAGTCTCCAAATAAATTTCACGGTGATAAGAAAACCTAAGCAAATTGTAAAATATATTAGTCATAGAAACTATAGCAACATGTCCTTGGAACAAATTAAAAAACATCTAACGCTAACTAAAAAATTTCACAATTCGTATTCAGTATATACAAATTTCAAGTAGCTTCCCATTTTTTCCTGACTTAGAAAAATCCACAATAGTTAAATGCCTTGTCGTCTCGATGGATCGATTTTGCGATAATATTATTAACATTTTAATAACAAACGATTTGAAATGATTGTGTATCACACTAGTTTGTACTATTGATTATGCGGGATTCATATCCCACAGTCAGATTAGTGTAATGGACGTGCAAAACTCAACAGCAAAGAAATGTCAATTTTAATTTTAACGGATCTTATTTTCACCCCCCCCAAACCCACTTGTATTTAGGGATGAAACTCTATTTGAATCGTTTAGTTTTTTCTTAAAGAACTCTATACTGGGTGTGCAATTCAAGAGCACAAACTTTAAGATTTACGCATTTTAAAGTGATAGGCTAACATTGCTGGGCTTAAATTTAAAAAATTGGCTAACTTTCGATATCTGAGCTACATAGTAGTGTTCAAATGGACAAATAAACACCCTAGAATACAAAAGTTTGGAAAGTTATGCTGCCAATGGCAAGGTATACATGAATACACAATTTCTACTCCGGTGGATCATAAAATAGCCTAGATCTGCACACAGTAAGTCTATGGGAGGAAATGGGCAGGTGAATCCGGTCAATTTGAATGCTTGCACAATTTCACTTTTTTAAAGCACTAAATCATCATTTTGCAATAAAAAAAAATTTCAGGGCTTCATTTCTAGACCTTATCAAAGACACTTGGAGCATGGAGGATTATGTAGCTCACAATTTTTTTAACTGTGGTAAATGTTAGCCAGTGGCTTTAAGCAAATTGCATGAGAAGAAAAGTGATATTGAAGTCAACCATCAGACGAATGTACATGTATACGACGTCGACATAGATTTCAAATATGAAAAAAGGATAATATCCAGTTAATTTACTTTCACTTTTTTGTGAGAAACGAGTATTCTTAAATCAATTTCATCACATCCACACATGTGTCTTTCTTGTCTAAAAACACCAAACAAATCTTAATGCGTGTTTTGCTGTACTATTGAATATCTAAATGTGCATTCTCTGGTCGTGTTAGTTTGCATACCTTACATGAGGGTGCCATTCTAGACATGACCGAGTAGAAAGCATCATGGAAGTCGCAATCCCACATCTCCAGTAACCGAGTATTTGGTAGCGAGAAGACTGCAGTGGCACAGTCACTTGAAGCTTTCGTGGTGTGTAATTTCAGGCCACGGACCTTGATGGTTTGGACCTATCAAATGATAACACGCATCCCTGTTTAATATAATAATTTTACGCCACCTTCACAACCCCCCCGGGGGGGGGGGGGCACTGCCGTTACAAAGTGTATACCATGCTCGTGTATGGACGTTCAAAATGGACCATAAACAAGTAATTATCCGTCGCTCTCAGAATTCCATAAAAAGGTATTCAAAAGATATCCTTTTCAAGTAATCCTTTCTGTTAAAACTATACCCTTTCCCCCTGATTTTGGCGATTCTGATACCCTTTTCATTGTACGCGTATACATCGGCTCTCGGTGAAAAATAACCATTTTACGCGATTTTAACACGCGTATGAAGTACTGGTACACCTTGTAATGACAGTGGTCACCCGGCTTCGCAATCACAATGAGAAACTGATTGGCTAAACACTATCAAGTGATTGAAACACAATTCAGTGTTTTCCCCTCGCAAGGGCTGTGGAGGGGAACATTGATCAATACCATTGAGTGTTTACACTCTGGATTTTTTCCATGCAAACAAATGACAAAATGAGTTTCCGATACTATCGTTTTAAAAAGGTACGTTGACAGCCGGAGTAAAGTAATGTTTACGATAGCAAAAAATAAAACGATTCCTCTCAGTGCAATAGAGAGCATACACTTTTTGTGTTTGCACTATCGATTGTATCGAGTGACGTCACACGCGATTCATGGCGTTGAATGAAATTTACGCCGATGCCCCCCCCCCCAAAAAAAATGGACAAATGGACGAAAATGACACTACATCAATACTGAATGCTGGAAAAATTGTATGAGTCTAAAACCCAAGTAACTTTGTTTTTATTTCCATATGGAAGTTTAATATCAATTTAACTAATTATATATATCATTTTTTTAGCAGGAAAATGTACTTTCAGCTGTTTGTGTCTCACGGTGAAGCTTTCTCCATAGCAAACACACACGCATGTTAGCCCTGCGAATAACAATACACCAACACCAACACCATGATAGACCAGAACACAGGTATCTTCTAAACTTAATATAACATATTGGTGATTTTGGTGTCGGGAACATCACCTAATATTCCTGTGTTGGGGTTTGAAATGCTACTATTTCGAGAATATTATAAGTCCCTCAACTTTGTCTGGGGACTTAAGATTCCTCTCAGTAGCATTCCAAACCCCGCGTTCGAACATTCCGTGATGTTCCTTCGTCCGGCATTCATCAACTGTACAATGTGTGTCCCAAGCTTGACTCCAAACAAAGGGTAAACAGTGACACAAATCTCGATGCAGTGATACAGTTTTATAATCTGCAGGTCCAATGAATATCATAAATCTCTAATAGCAAATACATATGTACACGGAGGGACTTTTTGAGACCCCCAATGTTTAATAACATTGTTGATTGATTGACTCGATGTTCCAAATCAGCTCACATTTATATGGCAAATTTTGAATTTCCAGATAGATCCATCCCGGCCTCCAGAATATACAATGATTAGTCCAAACTTTCTACACTAAACTACACAATTCACTCTTCTGCAAAATTCTCCACTGATCTAACACGATGAAAACATGTTTTGTACATGTCAACAACTCACTAGACAATAGACGTAATAATACCCAAAACAAAAGCGACCTATTTTGACATTTTTAGTGGACGTTACTGTAAGCATGAGCACCATAAATTCGCCTTTTGTGCGCTGTCACGAGGCGCCATGGAAGAATGAGCGATTGTAAGGGTAATGTCCTCCCGTGGAAGTTTTTGTTTGATAAAAAAAAATGATTATACATATTCTAATCGGAAGGGCAATTATGCCCGAAATCGACCTGGTGCATTTCTATTAACCCTTTGTGCGCTAGTGTTGCCTCTTTGCACAATCGTACAATTAAATTTAACAATCGTAATAAATACATTTCCCCTTCACCTTTTGTACAAGAGTCACTAAAAATTAGCTAGTGTGCTTATGTAACATCTATAGAAAAATAAGCATTGTCAATACTGCAATAAGGAAAACAAAATTCAAAGAAAGTATGAAAAGAACAATTGTCATTATTATCCCCTCAATATATAATCAGAGTGTAAAGGGTTATTAAATTCAATACCTTGGACGAGGACGTCATGTTTGACATCACTGCGTAGAAGTTACCGTGGAAAACACAATTCTTTATTTCCAAACACTCGAGTTTTGACATCAAGAAAAGTCCTGTGGCACAATTACGGGATGATTTGCTACAAAGCAGTTGCAGTCCGATTAGTGTGATGGTGTGAACCTGTTAAGAAAAATTACAGAAAATCAATTTATCAAGTTGGCCTTTTCTTCTAACACAATTTTTGCCATAGACCAGGGTTATTCGTTAAAGTAATAGGCTAACATTGTGGAGCTTCAAATCTAAAAAAAGTCAAACTTTTCTATCTGAGCTACATATAGTAGTTGAATGGACAAATAAACACCCTATAATACAACAGTTTGGAAATTTATGCTTCCACAGGCAAGATATGAATGAATAAACAATTAGTACTCGGGGCGAGTAAAAAATAGCCTAGATCCAGACACAGTAAGTCTATGGGAGGAAATGGGCAGGTGAATCCGGTCAACTTACGATTTTCACTTTTTATAGCACTAAATAATCATTTTGAAATACAATTTTTTTCAGGGCTTTATTTTTAGACCTTATCAAAGACACTTCGAGCATGGAGGATTATGTAGCTCTCATTTTTAACTGTGGTAAATGTTAGCCAGTAGCTTTCACATAATTAGAGTTTTTTTTAACTTAAAACAAGTTGATACGAAATGAAACGTGTTTACTTGAGTTTTGATTGAAGAGAATGAGACGGAAAAACGCAGACGCCATATGAAAAGGAGCTAACTTTGTAGATCCACCAAGTTAGATGAGGACAAACAATTATCAACAAAGAAACAAAAGAGTGAAATGAAAACAAAACAATAATGGACGACGATTGCAAGCAAGGAAATCGAAACCTGATGAAAATATAAAACGAAACATTTTCAATCAGAGCTAGATAAAGTCAAGAATATACGGTATTTCAGTCTTTTTCTACTCCTTCGCACGTGTTAATATATACTAATTGTTGCACACTTCTCTTCTTTTGATTCCATTTACAGGGTTAGGAGACCCATCATTGCCATAAGTGATGATAAGATTAATTATGATAAGTTTAATTATAATTTGATTACAATGACAGTAATTCATTATTAACTGTCAAGGTATATGATATGCCTGAATGTACTGATGTTGAATTTTTCAGCGCATTCGTTTGGAACTATTATAAATAAAGTAATTAAATAAAATCAGTCCATCACTCACTCAAACGAACCACTTTTTTTCTGAGACACAACATTTGAATAATTACGATATATTTTACTGCTTCGTTATGTGTGTACTTTTCCTGTACAATTTGTGACAATTTTTGAAAATGGAATGCAAAACATTATAATTCACTTACTGAAATTAATAGTTTTTTCCACTGCATTCATTTTTTTTGAATGTGTGTTTCAAATACGTCTAGTACTATAATTCAATTCAATTCAATTTCAACTTTATTCGCTCCATCTTTTTAAAAATACAGCACAATGAACATTTAAACACATAAGAAGAACAACAACAAAAAGACAATATGGAAAAAATACACATGTGAAAAGATAACAAAAATGTATATACATGTAAAAACAGGCTTAGTAATATAAATATAACAGATGAAACGGGAATCCACAATAAACCCCCCTAAGGTTTTGTCCACGTGGACCCCCATAATTTTATAAATCACTATGAATTCTTAATTTAACAAGCAAAAAACAATAACAAAGCAAGATACAATATGAAGGTTGGCGGATCCCCCCCCCTCCCAAAGTGGTACAAATTGGATGAATTAATCGAAGTGTGTAAATTTTACAATAATAACATTTATCTATTCACTGAGCAAGTAACGTTTTAACCTGTATTTGAAAGCACTCAAAGTGGAACAATTTGTGACAGATTGGGGTAATGAATTCCAAAGTAAGGGTCCAGTATGGCATATATATTATTATATATAATATATTATGTTGTGTTGTGTGGTGTGTGTGTGTGTGGTGTGTGTGTGTGTGGTGTGTGTGTGTGTGTTGTGTGTGTGTGTGGGTGGTGTGTGTGGTGTGTGTGTCGTGTTGTTGTGTGGTGTCGTGTGTGTGTGTGTGGTGTGTTTTGTGGTGTGTGTGTGCGTGTGTGTGGTGCATGTGTGTATGTGTGTGTGGCGTAGTGTATTTGGTTTGCGTGTATGATATTGTGAGTTGTCCGTCTGTCTGTCTGTGGTATGGTATGTGTATGTGTATGTGTAATGTGTATAGGTATAGTTTATGTGTATCATATTGTGCATGTTTTTATTTGTATTCATGATTATTTGTAAATTTTATCACTTTCATAATTCCCCCCGTAATATTCCAAGTATGATAGTTGGAAATAAACTAATAACTTTTTTTAACAAAGAATTATTATTATTATGTACAGAGAATTTATTTCAATTTTTTATATTACTTCCGTCCGACATGAACTCGTCTTTTACATTTGTTCTCGATGCAGTATCAGGGCTCGAACTCTCCGGGGTGGACTTTGATGAACACAATCAAAGACCATCGCTGAGTTATCTGTTTACTCCGCAGTCTTCAGTTCTGGAGTTTTAACCATGATTTCCTTTGCACCAGACGTTCTATGCTGTATTGGCATGTATGATCAGCCAATGTCATCATGTAGTCGCTGCATGAATATGTTGATAAGGGTCAAAACAAATGCCGTTTTTATTGGATAATATATAGATGTGTGTCTACATCATGTACATCTGTACAGTGACGTATTATTTTATGCTCTCTCAACGAAGTTGCGGAGGCCATCAGTTTTCAGGTTGTCGCCGTTCGGCGCCGTCCGTCCGTCCGTCCGTCCTTGTCCTCCGTCCTTCCGTCCGTCCGTCGTCCGTTTACCGCGATCTCGTTAAGGGATAACTTGCGAGACCGCCCGGATATCGATGGACTGAGAGAAACCAAGTTATGAACTATGAGCCACCAATAAACTGATTAAATTTTGGAGCTAAGGCAAAGGTCAAGGTAAAGTCACCGGCTGGCTAAATATGTCTGAATTTGGGTTCGTTACGCGTAACTTGAGAGCGGTGGCGGACTTGTCATGTAACTTGGTGAAGTTGTATTACTGAGGCACAATGAACTGATTAGATTTTGGAGTTTAAAGGTCAAAAGGTCAAAGTCACCGGACCTGAATATGTCTGATTGGCCTTTACCGCGATAATAGAGCGGCTGATCGG
>JZLH01S0610076.1:0-11428 GCA_001188425.1 Eucidaris tribuloides | reverse complement strand
TACCCTTTTTTATTTAAATTAACACATCTCAAGATTAGGACAAGCAAATTGAACAAAAATAACAGTATTTGAAAGCTAAGACTATGCTCTTGACGTTGATGTAAGCATCATGTCACAAGAGTATTTTCTAATTGCCGAAGAGGGCGGTTTTCACTTGCACAATTTTTTTTGACACACACTGTATAAATGTATTATATCATTATCATCATCATTGCTGCTCTTTGCCAACTGAGTTTCACAAATATTTATGTTACCATAGCAACACTTCAGTTAACTCTTCCTTGAAAAATTTATTTTCTGTCTCCCGCAGGAAATGCTATGTGTGCGGAAATTCATCAAGGAGAGTTTGCCCTGATTGGCCGGATGGATGTCACGTGATCACTACGGCCTGACAGAATTTCATTTGGAGCAGTTGGTGTTAATAGAGAGTTCCAGATTAATTGCAAGTTGCTTTGAATAAAAACAGAAATATCAGGGAAACATATCAGTGAAAGTTTGGGAAAATTGGGAAAATATGAATAAAGTTATCAATTTCTGAAAATTGTTACAGTCAAGTCTGTATTGTTGTTTACGAGCAAACCTTTATTTATACTGTACACAATTATGTTATATACCAAATTTTCATTTTGAATACATTTTATTTGTCCCTGTATTCTATTTACCATATGTTAAGACTAACACTTCTAGCTTTTTACTCTTTAACTGTGTACAATACAAGTAAAGAGTTGCTCACTGGAGATATCACCGTTTTGTTGATTTTGTACTGATCTTTGGAATTTTCTTTAAAAAACATCTATGGGTTAGTTCTTATTTGTTTGATTTCTCTTAAATGACCACCAATATAGTCTTCTGATTTTCTACTTTTACTAATAAAATCTTGTCATTTAACCTGGAATTCCCCTAATTTGGACTGACATGATTGATAAGATGACAATGATGATTTTGAATCAAGTCTGCTCTGTATCCTATAAATATGGACGATATTCATCCAATGAGGCAAAACTTTTATAAATCAAAAAATACATGAAAGTTAAATTGAAGAAAATATTACAAAGGTATTGGTACATTTTTGACTGTCCTAATTTGCTCGTGGTTTTTTTTTCAATAGGAAGGATTTTTTTTTCAAGTTTCTAATTTTAGAAATAGAGACATATTTGGACCACAGCTTGTAAAAACATAAGCCAGAGTCAAGGTGACCACAACTGTAATGCTTAGTTAGTCTTTAATGAATTAACGTTTTGATGATTGCTACTTGCGATTGACATAAATTTCCCGTTTTCTGTCTTCCCACCCCCCCCCCCAACACATCAGTATAATTTTGATGTTTAAGCCTGCACTTACCTGTATCTTCATCTCTGACTTACAGATGTGTAAAAAACTGAAACTCGAATTTTATCTAAGTCAAAGTGATGCCTAGGTTAACCCAACAATTTAACTAAGGTGAAGATCACTGCATGTTTGTAAGCCACAAATAATTAACAATCTTGCAAAAGAGGGAAGCTATGAAAATGTCCCTTACAAAGATAAATTTATAGTCAGTCTAAACTTCACTCTCTATCTAAGAAGTTTGAAACTTGGGCATGATTGAAGAGTGGTATACTGGAAAATTTTGGTATTGATAGTAAGTGAGCCATTGGTCCCTCTGCAGTAAAAGAAATGTTTTTTAGTACATCAGATATGTGCACTGCATTCTGTGTTTATGGACTACCAGTCAAGCGGTGAGATTATATTTATATTAGTAAGGGAGCTGAGAGAGACCTTATTGTAACAAAGAAAAACTATTTTAAGATTTAAGATTTATTGTATATATAATCAGATTCCTTCCAAAAGTATGCTACAGTGTGTATTTAGTACTGATTCACAATATTGATCGAATCATACGGCAGTTGAAGTTGTTGTTGTTGTCGCTGATGTAGTCTGAAATGCATTATTTGAGTTTACATGTTTCGCTGTTCTACAGTAGATGAATTGTGATATGATTTATACATGTGAAAGCAAGAGGAGGAGTAGCAGCAAATCAAAATGATTTGTTTTCTATCTCGCCTATCAATTTGTACTGTATTTGTTTGTGTGGTTATTGAACATAAAATCGTGAATCCAAGATGTAGTATTGTTTGCATTAACACTCGTGACAGCAAAAATTTTAGTGATATTAAACTGAGAAGAAAAGGGGAATGGTTTTAACTCACCAAGGAGAAAGAATTATTTGGGGGAATGTAAAATTCATGTCAATATTTTACACCAAATACAGCAACACAACATTTTGTTTCTGATGGGTTCTTACTTTGTACAATAAGTTGCATTGTATTTCAAATTAGAATCCTAATGTTACAACTTTAAAGAAGTGAATATAATTTTTGCAAAGTTTTGCAAATTTGAGAAATTAGGTATTTGTAGAGATTAAAACATTTGGAAAATGCCACTATCAAACATTACGTAAAAATGTCATCACAAATACTCATCTGTAAGAATGAAGTTATTTTCCTATTTCTATTCATGAGAAATATGTTTGTTCGTTTGTTTCAAATGTGGTTGAAAAAAATGACAAACTTGTATGAAAGAAGTATTAGGTTGTCTATTAGATTTTGGGAATTTGTAACATGGAGAAACCACAAATGTTGTGTGGGTATCGCCTTTCATTGAGGAAGAACTCATTCTAAAACTTTAATACAATTTATTAATTTCTTCAGCTCTGTTAATTTGTATTAACCATATTATCTTTTCTCCTTTGCCTTTGTGAATTTTATTAAGAACCTGAAGAAGAAGCAGCAATAATATTTTTTCTAACAGCAACTTTAAAATTATTATATGTCTAACTGCAGTCTCAGCTTCAAATTTTATGAACAAACACTGTTAGAATTTTGTCACCACCGAATGAACTTGGTGAGCATAGCAGAAACATAGATGAAAGAGTGGAGTGGCAGTTAATTTGTTTTGTGAAAGTGATATGTTTTGTTGGCCAGGGAAACAGAAAATATAGTTAAGTTGTGCCTCAAAAGGTGTTTAGTTTGGTAATCAAAGTGAATTGAAAAAATAGTAGTTCTCTAATGTACAGCTAATTTTCATAATCATTGTCATCGGACAGCACTTTGATAGAGGTCTCTCAGGTTGATTTAAATTTAACGTTTTTTTCATTTACTGTCTACATGTATTTCTACACGTCTCAAATAATAAACCTGATTTTGAATCATGGCCACATGATTGTATTACATGTACTGGCACTGTCATTGTGTAGAGTGCTGGTGTACCTCTTAACCTTCATGGACACACAGTACACATATGCATGCATACAAAGTGGTGTCCTTAATAATTGTGCACGTTTGTGTGTGTGTGTGTGTCTGTGTGTGTCTTTGAGTATGTGTGTGTCTGTGTGGTCTTTGTATCTGTGTCTGCAGGGGCGTCGATCCGTGTTTCAGATTGGGGGGGGGGGGGGCAAAAGTGAAAAAGTCAACAATTTTCGGCAAATTGAAATACAAAAATTTCGCAGCAGCGGAATATGCCGAAAAAATGAGCAGTTTTGTATGTTTCATGGTTTTTATAGTGCTTTCCAATGCTTTTTAAACATATCCTTGCATTGCGTATTATGAATTTTTCAAGTTGTCAAAACTATTGGGGGGGGGGCAAATCGATATGTTTGCCCCCCCCCCCAATATGTTCATTGGAGGTGGCGACTGTCCCCATAATTGCCACCCCAGGATCGACGCCCCTGTATGTCTGTGTCTTTGTGTATCTGTACAAGTTAAGACCTATGTTACACAACCATAGACACGTTCAATAATTATTACATCATAGACCCTATTTCTTGGTAGTGTCCATGATTACATCGATTAATCATGTGTGCTGGAAAATATACAAATAATACACAATAGCGAGGTCGTTAGTAAAAACTAGTGACCGCGAGGTAACTTTCTAAAAATCTGAAACACACGAGGCTGAAAGCCGAGTGTGTTTTGGATTTTTATAAAGTTACCGAGGGTCAATAGTTTTACTCACGACCGAACGCGTAATGTGCATTATTTGTTGTATAAAATGGTTTCAAAAATCTGAGTGGGCATTAGTAAAAACTAATGCCCACTCACATAACACACAGGATCAACATGACCATTTTATAACTTCTATTGCAGTAAATGTGTCTTGCCATGACAATGATAATCAGAGGTACAGTGCATTCTCGTTAATAACACTAATACAGTGTGTCCCAGAAAAAAAGAAACCGAGATTGATGAAGATATTTTTATATCTTAATAACAGATATGAAAAAAAAAATCGTACATGGTTGGAAAACATATTTTCTCTTCTTCAATTTGATACCAGTGACAGAGATTCCCATTCACGCATGGCTGCGCAAAGACAATCAGAACGGACACAGTCATGAACTCATTTGCACGATAAATTTGAAATTCAAACTGTCATGCTTGAATGTATTCAGAATATCTTCGACATTGAAGGACATCATTGAAAAGCCGATTTTATCATCTTTCATATGATACCACATTTGTGAAAAATAAGCGATTCATCAGTGAGAAAAGACAATTACAAAAGATGCTTGTTTTCTGAATCCAGAAATCATCACATTAACCCGCCTGTTTCCTGGATTTGGCAGCCAGGGGCCCGATTCACGACACTGGACCAACTACAATTACTATGGCAACAGGGATCATTAACTGTAGCAGCCATATTTAGGTTTGGGTGCGAATCTCGAAACTCAAGTTAGGATCATTAGCTCTAAGTCGAGCTCTAAATGTTAGGTCGTCCGTGAAACGTCTCTAACTATTGTTCTCTGCCACGGTTCACTAACAATAACGCAGAATGCGCATGGGCATAGCAGGCTTTTATGGAAAGCTGTCTTTTATATGCACCTGTCGCCGGAGCAATGTCAAATCACCACAATAGAACAATAGGAAGTCATGAACACAATATCAGCACACGTCGTGTTCCATACTTTGCAATTTTAATGTATTCACAAATCACCGTATCTTTCGTTTAAGACATTCTGTAACATGTTTCACATAAAATCATAAAAACTAATTTGTACCAATATAAAGCAATGATTTCAATGTAGACTAAACATTTATAAATTAATTAGATGTTATTATTTCTATTAATCAGTGCATAAAACACATTTTTTAATATGTGATCAGAGTATATGATGGATGAAGCTAAGACTAAGAAAATTGGGGTTCCACTGCTATTTTCCAGGCGGGGGAATCTTAATTATGTATTATTTCAAAATATCAGTATTTTCTGAATTTTAAATCATTAAAATAGAATAGGGTAAATGAAGTACATTTGGCAAAAGTTATTCACACGGCATATTGTATAATCTATAACGCAATAGAAGAGAATGAGGCGTTAAATTACCGACGACTTCTTAATCAGTAAGTGCGTGACTTTTGGCAATGTTATTTCGATTAGCAATCGATTCAACTTAGAGCTGGAGTTAGAGTTGGAGTCGGTTTCGTGGGAGGTCGCGGCCTAAGATCAATCACAACTTCTAACCTGTTAGGATGGTCCGCAGAGGTCGGTTTCGTGAATCTGCCCCCAGCAACCAAGAAAATACTTTGGCGAACATGATTCAGAGGCCTATTGTCTGATTGTAAATGCCCGAGCAAGATATTGTGTGAAGTCAGCCTGGCGTGAACCTTTTTGTTCAGCTCGCTTCAAGATTACTCAAAATGTATTCATTCTAAAAATCACGCTAAAACAGGTCATGTTTTAACTTTACTTGTTCTCCGGCATACATTTATTCATTTTTTACGATGAGGTGTCAAGTTAAAAGAAGAAATTACCACCATGAAAATGCTCTCAAAGATGGAAATATGCCGCGTGCAAATGAATTTTGGAAGCACCAATATCCATTGTTTTAATTTCAATAATGTGTGAAGCGATGAATTATTAAGTTATGTGTCAAATGAAAGAATGAGGAACGCAGAGCTGTACAATCATACCTAATTCATTGAAGAAATTATTCATGTGTGATAGAATATTTTTGCCATGAAACCGCGTTCGCTTTTTTCTGGGACACACTTATAACAAATTTCATTATAAAGAAGTAAAATCCTCGGTCCCACATGAATTGATTTTCTTTATATTCTATAGTTTTTTGCAACCCTGATTATAAAGAAATTTCTGTATGAGAAACAATTTCATCGGTCCCAAGGACTTCTTTATAACGAAAGTGCAGTGTACATTGTATTTTACCTTTGTTTTCTTGTAATATGTCACAAAATAAATGGGCCCTCACTTTGAATGTCTTCATCGCCACAAATTAGCTGGTTAGCAACCTGGGGATAATTATCGCGTTGGTATGGGCGAACATGTATATACCCCGACGCAAGTCACACCCCCCCCCCCCCACGCCCCACCCTCCCCCCCCCACACACACACACACACCCCACACACACACAGACCTCTTTTGTCCACTCTACTCCATAAGTTTAACAGAATAAAGCTATTACCACTAACTTTACTTTTAACGTGATCGTAATTTATGATTCTCCTCTTCCAAATGTCTGTTATATTGCGCATTTAATCATGGTATGTACGATTTGTAATTATTTGATTTTCTTGTTTGATTTGTGTCATGCAGAAACCAAAAATATTGCAAAGAAAAATTACTCTCAGTTGTAACTCATTCCATCATGCATGCTGGTTCAGTATAAATCAGATAAACCTGAAACCTGTTTTTTTTATGAATATAGAAATAGAACCCTAACATTACCCGCCAGACGAGCAAGCTTCTATAATCATTAGTTCTGCCATAAGAGTACTGGGAGTGTGCAGTTAGTGAGGTGTACAACGAGCATTATTGAATATAAAAACATGCCACAAAAGAAATATCTATATTCCGAAGCATTTCAACGATTAATAAATAAAGTAATCGAATGGAAACACCATCTTCAAAGACCTGAAACACACACTATTCAGATTTATGAAACGCGCTGCGAGAGTAAAATTTCTATGCAAACTACGAAATTTCTGAATTTCAGCTCACTACATCGCTCTCAATAAGTGTGATTTATTCTTAATGGCAGCCGGACTATACTCTCCAGGGAGTGGAGGTGGCGCATACCATCTACATGCCGGCGTGATACGGTTCGATGATCAGGGAGGGTCCCTTCACTTCTTTATTAGCTTATTAATGTTTAAGTCAATTTGCTCTATCGTATCATTCAATAGTTAAAGGTATAGTAACATGATTGGAAACACTTGAAAATGCCTCAAGAACCAAATGAGTTGAAATATATATACTAACTGGAGTGGATATCCCAGCTGGAAGGATTTGTCTCTAAATGAGGAGAATCAAGCATAAGCATTATAGTATTTTAATTCTATCGAGCCCCGATAAAAATAGAAGCTATAGAGAGCTACACAACAGGTTTGCCTGCCACAAGGGATATTGACATTAGTTATTTTAGAATGAGTCAACGTTAGACTACAAGATTTTCACAGGAGAATCCTTGTATAGTTTACCTGATTGTAGAATAGTTTCAACCCAAGTTTAGCACTACACCCAAACATGTCATTCTATCGAGCCAATAAAATAGGAGCCATAGGTTTGCCTGCCACAAGGAATATTGACATTAGATATTTTAGAATGAGTCATCGTTTGACTACAAGATTTTCACTCTAGAACCCTTGTATAGTTAACCTGATTCTAGAATAGTTTCAGCCTAAGTTGAGCACTACACCCAAACATGTCATTTACATTTAAGGCGGTATTTCCAGAAAACAAATGCAGTGTCCCAGTAAAACGTCACATGTCCCACACACAATGACAAAATCATACGGGGAAAGGTCATTTTGATACATGTATGCGGCCACTGTTTTATGTAATTTGCCAAAATATCTTAGGAATAGAAGCATACGAAAAGTTTAGAAGTAATGTGAAAACACATTCATTTTGCACTCTGTAAAACCTCACAATTACAAACCCTGTACATCATAAGCACTTCTTGTAAATCTCTATCCTGTAAAGTGATCGCCATTGCCGTTGGCATCGTAGCATACTCTGATCAGAGCGTAGCTTCTCTTACGGCAGCATGGTGTAAACGTCTGTTTTGAGCCATTCTAGTTGCTTTCTCCACGGTACCAAATGCCTACTTCACTGTTCTGTCCCATCTACATCTAGGTCTTCCTCTACTGCGCCTCACATGAATGTGTGGCCCAAGGACTCTCTTTTCCTACAGACATGTAGTAATGTGTCATGAGCTATATAAGAATGTTTCATTACAAACATTAATTAAAGATATTAATAATAATGTTAGTCTGTGGGCCAGAGAGGTCTACCGTGCATCCCCCCCCCCCCCTATGATCCTACTACTTGGGTGCCATTTTGTTCATTGGTGGACTCTCTTCGATTGGAAAAAAGGTATAACAAGAAAAAAACTGTCATTAGACTATGTTTTCTTTTCTCATATTGGGACACATGTAAAATCACAACTTTTTCAAAAGTTACCTCGTTTTAGGGGCCGCTGAAATCTGGGAGCATTATTGCCTGTATCTCAAGAACAACTTGTTCATTCTCCTGGAAACTTGGAGAAACGTGCATTCTGTCTCTTCTATAGCCATATGAAATTGTCAAATTCACATCATTTTCATTCTTTGTGTTATTGACCGTCATTCTTATTTGCATATCTGAAATATGGCGGTTATTAACTAAGCCAAAATTGCTTCAAAAAATTTGAAAATTTTTGTACACTTGCTCAAAATTTTTTTAGGCTGGATATAAAGTGTATTGCCCTGGCCTTCCAAAACGTACTCAAATTAGTTAGTCTGGCGACAATACTAAGTTGATGTAAACATTAAATTTCACAAATTAATTTGAATAAGATGTGTGCTGCAGTTCAATTTACATATGAGTGCGACACGTAAAAATTGGGCGACGTTTTGAAAGCAATTTTCGCCGTTTTCTTTGCCGGGATAGTGAAATCTGCGGCACTAATATTCGCGTATATCTTCCGCAAAGACATGCTCAATCTACAATCAAATTTAAGATAACATTGATCATGGAAGTGAGTTCATTTGATAGAAACATTTGGTGGAATATGAGCGTTATGTTTTGCAGGGACTCATCTCATTTGCATAGATTCAAATTGCATGTTTTTGCTTGCTAATACAACATCTTCCGTGAATAGTAAAACAATGTCTAGCCCTACTAACTTGATTACTGAGCAATTATTGAAGCTGCTTATGAACAATAATTATCAAAAGTTATTTCAAGTCTGAACAATTTCACTTGATTTAGCTATTAGTTAGATTCACAATCATTGGCATAAGTGCCGTCTGAGAGGTCATTGCACAAACAGAAACGTACATGAAAATGACGCTTTGCAGTAAATGTATGGGTTTTTTTTATGTGGATTTAGCCTGGGATTTTGCACGTTATACAATCTTTATTTTAGGTAATAGAATCATTGAGGATGTTATTGAAAATTTTGGGTACTGTACGATCAGTTCACAACCGAAAAGATGAAACAAATGATACCAATATTTGATTTTAACAAATATTTCATTATACTGGGGTAATTCCCTTTTCTCAAAAAGATACAAACAAACGTGTCCAATCTTTCACAATGATTCGTACAAATAAATATTACTTACAATGCTAAAAGGCATACTGTAGTGAATGAATCCGCGGCTCTCAGTTGAATGCCCAGGTAATAGTCAATCCAGTATTCAATTATGATCGCAATGCGGGTTTCCAATGATGTACAGCTGCAATAGACCTTCCAGAAATAATCAGGTCCGAACAGCATGAATCAGATAATTCCAATTTAGTAGAGTCCCCAATGGTATGAGTATGAATCCAATGGCCAGAATGAGCAGGATTTCACATGAATCCGCGTGTTGAGCATGAACTTCACAACACAGTGCCCATTGCAGCCCACGATGACTGGCTAGTCAATTCACAAATTAATCACCCAGGCCTAATCTAGGTAAATAACAGGCAGGTCCACACACAAACTCTCCTATTTAACTCCACAGGTTGTGATTGTGCCCAGGTTCACAATAAACTCCAAATGCGGTTAATAACAATGTGATTGAGCTAAGACGTGACCAGAACCTGGAAACGATGACCAAAAGATAATTTATATCAACTCGTTAGTCTAAGAATTCTACAATGCTTGTAAAATATGCAACATAACAACACCAAATGACCTATCTCTAGAATTACTATTATACTAGACTATTCCATTCATAAAACAACCTGGTTTACAAACATTAGCCAAAAGGTCACTGAACTCACTAGTATGTTTCACAGGAATTGCCTTCCTTATATCATGCCTAATTAGCTGACACCTGAGGGATACATTTTTTCTATGGAAATTACATTTGGCCAGCGCAGCTCTTCAACATTCAGATAGGTCTAGGCAGTAAACAATATTTCAATGTAGTATTTCACCAGCACATTAAACTGCATCTAATTAGTGGCTAGAGTAGCATGTTACAGCAGCCATGTAATAATAATCACAAATTTATGAACAGTACACTTAATCATATTCATATTGAGCAGTCAATTAATTGTTAATGATGTCAACTCATTTGCATATTAAAACTATGCAATAGTTAATTGCCACACTGTATGTTGATCAAACAAAAAATGTTTCTTTTCTTATACTTCCAACAGTAGCCTACACTGGTGATGATTTATGGCAAATGACGTCGTGCTGGTAGCTATTAAACGATATCAACCTTTTTGCTTAATTAATATCATTAATATTACAATCAATTTTGGCATAAGATAATGAGCTTTGTTTTGGAAATAAACATGAAATACAGCGAAGACATGGTAATAATCAGAAAGTTACTTACATGCATAATTTCACGGTCTGGGTCCCTGCCATTCAAATCCAAGAAATCCTGTGCGGGCGGGAGGTGGTTGTAAGGTTGCACAAGTCCTAAAGTCATTCACTGGAGGGCATTTGGGTGTTAAGGCATTCGAACCCAGGAAATTTCTCAGGAGGGGGGGGGGGCTTGTTGTTTAGAACTTTCCGTTCCTATGCAAACTCATAAATGGGGAATGAGGGTCACAATCTATTCCAAATTAAGAAACTCCATGGAAGAGACGGGAATGTATGGATAAAGTGAGTTATTTCGGTTTCCTTATTATTCAGAGGCAGCATGAGGTATGAGGGGAGGTGAGGGGCTTTTCAGAATGGGCGTGCGAGTGGGAGTCCCTGAAACTCATACATGCGCATATTGAGGATTAAGGTTCACGATCTATTCAAATTCAAGAAATTCCAGGACGATACGGGACGAATAACTCATGTTACCATACAACATACATTACCGTAATGTATGTAACGTGAGTTCATCTCGGTTAATTTATTACTCATGCGCAGGAATGGAATGTAGGGAATGGGGATGGGGGCTATGAGACTAATATCTTAAATTTGTTAACTCCCGTTTCGTGTTTTTGCGAATT
>JZLH01S0610067.1:7655-20680 GCA_001188425.1 Eucidaris tribuloides | reverse complement strand
GAAATGTGCCCTTTGTGAAATGACGCCTTTTTTTAGTCCACTCATTTTTTTCGATATTTGTCTTCTTTATATTCTTTTTTATTTTTTTTTGCCCCTAACGGGGCACGTATAGGCTTACAATAGACATAATTAGGTAAATTGTATTCAACAAGCATTTTGTGCCCAAAAAGGGCATTTAGCATCTCCTCTTAATGCCCTCATGTGGTAGCAACATTATGCCATGCTACTGTTTTCCCCACCCCCCCCCCCCCCATTTTAATTGAAGGCGAATAATGCCTTATCTTGGTTTGAACCCATACTGAGTGCAGTGAAACCTTTAAATACGCACATTCGTCACTGGAGGTGATTTTCTTTTATTTTTGTTATTGTTTATTCTATGTGTTTTGCCTTTGACTGTCTGATGGGGCATATATAATAGAGAAAGAAACTACTTCGTTCAAAGAAGAGGTACATTATGTACCTAGAAGGGGCATTTGGCCTCTCATCTCATAGAGCCGTCTGCGGTTGCAAAAATTGGGCCCTCTCCATTTTTTTTTCCGTCATTACATGGCCCTATTTTATAATTATACTCTTCAAGCGATAAAAAGTGTTTTTCATGAGGTAACTTCCCTACGATGGCCTTTCCTTCTCTTCAACAAAGAAAATCACCTCGTAAGGAGAAGAATGCCCCTTTTTCTTCTGCAGAACTTCAAGTATTCGCAATGTGCATCATGACTTTGTAATTTATAACGAAACTAGTTTATCATCTCTGCCCTCACTAACGTATTTGCTCATTGATTCTTATGGATTCGTTTGATGTTCTTCATCTGCAAAAATTCTGTGTTGTAATTAACGCCAGAACAGACCACAAAGCGAGTTTTACAACTTAAAATTTCAAAATTTTCCAAAATCGCTCGCTCGCTACGCTCGCTCGCGAGGTAGATATATGTATATTTCATATTTTAATAATCAGAAATCCCCTTCAAAAAGGTTTTGCTCAAGTTACATTACCGTGGAAAAACAGCTACTTCAAGCAGAAAAGTTTGTTCTAGACAGATGTTCTTTATTTTTTTGTTAATACCACAATAAATCAGTGCTGTTATTAGCGCCAGAATAGACCACATTGCGAGTTTGACAACCTAACATTTCTAAATTTTCTCAAACCGCTCGCTCGCTACGCTCGCTCGCGGATTATGTGTAGGCATATAGATTTCATGTTTCAAATCGAAACCCATTTAAAAACGGTAGGTTCGAGTTAGATTGCCGCTAAAACAGCATCTTAAGCAAACACCTAATCTGATGGTGAAAATATCTGCTTGCGCCCAATGCCCCTTTTCGTACATATAAGTGCCCTTTTTTGGTCTTTGTCCCCCCAAACCGAAAATAACGTTCCGCCGCCCCTCGATTGTGGTATTAACAAAAAAATAAAGAAACATCTGTCTAGAACAAACTTTTTCTTGTTGAAGTAGCTGTTTTTCCATCGGTAATGTAACTGAGCAAAACCTTTTGAAGGGGATTTTCTGATTATTAAAATATGAAAATATACATATATCTACCTCGCCGAGCGAGCGTAGCGGAGCGAGCGATTTTGGAAAATTTGAAATTTTAAGTTGTAAAACTCGCTTTGTTCGGTCTGTTCTGGCGTTAATTACAACACAGAATTTTTGCCAGATGAAGAACAGTCAAACGAATCCATAAGAATCAATGAAGCAAATTACGTTAGTGAGGCGGCAGAGATGATAAACTGTTTCGTTTATAAATTACAAAGTCATGATGCACATTGCGAAATACTTGAAGTTCTGCCAGAAGAAAAAGGGCATTCTTCTCCTTACGAGGTGATTTTCTTTGTTGAAGAGAAGGAAAGGCCATCGTAGGAAGTTACCTCATGAAAAACACTTTTTATCGCTTGAAGAGTATAATTATAAAATAGGCCATGTAATGACGGAAAAAAAAAATGGAGAGGGCCCAATTTTTGCACGCAGACGGCCTCTATGAGATGAGAGGCAAATGCCCTTCTAGGTACATAATGTACTCTTCTTTGAACGAAGTAGTTTCTTTCTCTATTATATATGCCCCATCAGACAGTCAAAGGCAAAACACATAGAATAAACAATAACAAAAATAAAAGAAAATCACCTCCAGTGACGAATGTGCGTATTTAAAGGTTTCACTGCACTCAGTATGGGTTCAACCAGATAAGGCATTATTCGCCTTCAATTAAAATGGGGGGGGGGGGGGTGGGGAAAACAGTAGCATGGCATAATGTTGCTACCACATGAGCGGCCATTAAGATGAGATGCTAAATGCCCTTTTGTGCGCACAAATGCTTGTTGAATACAATTTACCTAATTTGTCTTTGTAAGCCTATACGTGCCCCTTAGGGGCCAAAAAAAATAAAAAAGAATATAAGAAGACAAATATCGAAAAAAATGAGTGGACTAAAAAAGAGGCGTCATTTCACAAAGGCGCACATTTCATTTTGAAAAAAAAGGGCATGCGTCATTTCACAAAGGGCACATTTCGTTTTGAAAAAGGGCATTTTTTTTGCTATCCAAAATTTTTGGGGGGGCAAGTGCCCCCCCCCCCTCGCCCCCCCCCCCCGGTTCCGGCCGCCCCTGTGTCATAGTAAACTTAGGTAAAGTCTTTCAACTAAAACTCTATTTGCTTTCAGTTTACTGCTGACTTTACATGTGAAACCATAGAAATTGCTCTTTGACAAACGATACCCCACAAAAAACCCTTTTCAGTGTGATGTATATTTTGGTCCACTATAAAATCTGAAAGGAAGAAGCTGAGGGCTGAATTTCCCCTCATTTTTTGCAGAATTACTATAAGCTTATTATAATTGCATTTTCCTTACAAATAAATAAACAGGAGAATTATGCCCCCCCCAAAAAAAAAACTACCCTTACCCCTTAATTTTGAAAAGTGTGTAAAAAATCAGGACATTTCACAAAAATATATATATAATTTTGGGAAAACCAATCAAGCTATACTATATGCCTGATAATCAAATCAGTTATGCCCTTATATTTCCCCATAAGTGATTAGATTTCTGATAGGTAGCCTACATACTTATTTTCAAAAATAATTCTTTTTAAATTGATTTTACCCATTTTCAACAAAAGAATATGAATATTGCAATAGATCATTTCATAATGTATTCAAATTGTGGATGTTTTCTCTTCTAAACCTTAGGTGCAGAGTCATTTTCTCACCTGCTCTTATGAATAAATTTTCAATACCGAAAATGCAAATTGCATACATTATTTGTTGATATGTCTGGCAAGCAACCTTTGTCAGTCTAGTATACAGTTTATGGCGGCAAAGCTACGATGTGCCAAGTCTGGCTTCCAGACATTTAGATTAACCTGTTCTCGCATTTATTGAGCTTATGACCTTTGACCTTCTTGCCAACACACTCAAAATTCGAACTTGGACTGTATTTTGATATCATGTACCTTCATTACCAAATTCTCATCAAAATCTGTCAAATATTACTAAAGTTATCGAACGGAAACCAGTTTTCACATTTAATGAGCTATGAGCTATGACCTTTGACCTTTGAGCTACAACCTCCGAAACGAACTCGGCTGTATTTTGATTATTGATATCATGTACCTCCATACTGAATCTCATGAAAATCTATCAAACATTACTAAAATTATTGAACAAAACCAGATTTCGGACGGACGGACGGACAGCAGCGTTTCTATATCCCCTCTCGTTTTGTCGCGGCGAGGGATTATAAAGTTCTGTTGATATGTGTATGCACTAACGTATGCCCAAATGTAATAACGGATACAGTATGTGTTGAAGAAATTTATTCCTTAAACAATGATGAGTACATTGAGGAATGTCAAATTCAATTCTAGTCAATCTAAAAATAAATGAAATACATACATACATGCGTACACAAACACACACACGCACACACATTAATAGTCCTATACTGGTAAATTGTAAAATGCCCATGCTGACAATCAGCATTTTATACAGCCTCCCCCCCCCCCCAAAAAAAATGTCCCTTGATCGACTGCTTTATTACATCCAAAATAAAGTGTAATTCTAAAGTCAGTGTTTAGATATAGAAAGCCACTTTTATTTTCTAACTGTAAAAATCTCATTGGTCTCGCCTCATTGGTTTTGAATACATAATCTATTATGTAAACAGCAATGCCTTTTCAGCCCTTCCAAGTTTGCAGTGTATCAATGCATCAACCTGAATGGAAATCAGGTGCAAGGGACGTGCAGAAAGGACACTGAAAGTTTACATGATGGACAATTGAGGACACACCATAAGTGGAACACACTATGTGAGAGCAAACACGACAGCGAAACTGAACTGATTGGTTTCCATTTAGAAAGTGAATGGATTTGGCTTTCATTACTTAAAGGAGAAGGCGCCAGCAACTAAGCAGGCATAAGTTAAGAATAAAAAATGACATTTGTGAGTATTGTGAGAATTATGGTACATGGTGACAAAAACAGCCTAAATAAGGGGTACTGTGTTTACTCACCCTCATCAAGGCCCATAGATTAGATTAATTTTGTTTATTTTACGTCTTTGTAAGTTTTTACCCTAAGACAAACTAAACAGCTAAAGGGGGAGGAGCTTATCAATTCAAACAGTGCATACGATACCACGGTGCGGCTAACACACGTCGCGTGGCATGCATTGGTCACGGCATGATCAGCTCCCTGCAGTGCACGTGCAAATCTTATTGGTTGGCAAGAACTCAAATATTTTGCTTAACTTATGCTATTAATTGCTGCGTGCCTTCTCCCTCTTTAATAACAAAAAAAAAGAAACAAGGTATAGTATGCCTGTGGTATGCATTACTTTTGATCAAACTTGGAATGGGCTGTAAAGCACCGCTGTTATGTATTCAAAACAATCACGCGAGACCTTTGAAATTTGCCCAGGAGCTACAAAATTAAGTGGGCTTTCTAAATATGCAAACTAATTCAGTTATAAACTTGATTTGGGTAATATACTCTGTGTTTCTATGAAAGGATAGACATTTTTTCTGGGACATGCTATATATCTGTCACAGTATTCCCATTGCAAATATCTCAAAGGTATGTGACAATGATTGGGGATAGTCCTCAACTTGGGCTGAATCTACTCTAGAATCAAGTAAACTATACAAGGATTTCTCCTGTGAAAATCTTGTAGTCAAACGTTGACCTTATTCTAAAATAAACAATGTCACAATATCACTCGTAGCACCAAAACCTGCTGTGTGGCTCTGTATGGGGCTTACTTTTATCGTCCCCGGATAAAATTAGATACTCCTATGTTTATGCTTGATTCTCCTTAGTTAACAAATTACAGACAATCCTCCACAGGTGGGAGATCCACTCCTGCTAGTGTTATAGGTTGGTATACATCTTAACTCATTTAGTTCTTGAGCATTTTCAAGTGTTCCCAATCATGGTCATAAACCTTCAACTGGCATTGAGCACCATGGTAAAAATAATTATTTTTTTCTCACACCTGAAATTTTCTATCAATTTTCTATTATTTCAAATATCAATACAAATACATGACTTTTTTTATTTAAAATTGTTTATTTATTTGAAATATAAGAGAATAAATGTACAGTACATATATAGTATACATTCTAGATAATTAAATTGACATAATATAGCAGCAGCAGCAGGCATTTAAACAACAACAAAAGACAATTAGTAAAAAGTATATATTCGTAACCAATTATTGCCGTGCATTTCCATTTTCCCAATGCATCTTATATATAATTGCGCGACTTAATAAACCCCTTAACCCACCTCAGTAAGTTATACAGTCATGTAGTAGACAAGTTGAAGAGTTTTGTTGCAAATTGAGCTAAATCCCTTTTCCATCAAAACTGAGTTATCAACTTTCACACATTTACCCGCCCTACATTGCTCTTATCTAGCGGAATATCTGAAACCAAATTACAACGAAGTACAAGAAAATGCTCCGGTTCATTTAATTTTTCGACGTTGTTGCCGCGGTACAAAATCGAGGAAGAAATGCATTTTCTTCAAAGTTAAACTGCAGGGCGTCAACCCTCCCGCTTTTGCGTCTGGCGAGTTTTCCGCCACCCCGAGCTCATCCATTCCGCCTGTCCCACCAATCTCCCGCTTTATGAAAAAACCTCCCACATCCACAACCGTGTTTGGGCTAGTAATTTGGCATGGTAATTCTTTTTTTTTTTGTGGCAAAATAATGCGTTGTTGGTTGTCATCAGCCCCGCACTCCCCCGCTTGTTCAGAAGCTGTTTGGGCTAGTTAATTTGCGGTGTAAATTTTGGGGGGCAATGGCAAAATGGTCGGCCCGCCCCCCCCCCCCCCCATGTCAGATTGTCAGAATTGTTTGGCTAGAATTTGGCTAGCTACAAAAAATTTTGGCAGGCAAAGTGATGCTGACATTCTCCAATCAAAGTCATTCCAAAGTTGACCAGCCCTGTGGTAAATGGAAACGTGTGGGACTTAGCCCATTTTGTAAAATAGAACCTTTTCAGTCGTTAACTGACGGTTTAATTGTTATAACAATACAAAGTTTTTGGTTCGACAATAACAAAAGTATTTGACACGCACTAAACGAAAATTGTCATCTGAACCCTTTAGAACAAGAATTACAAGGGAGACTCAACATGATCTTTCACCCAGGCACTACACTGTACATATATCGAGTTAACATCAGGAGGTGCAAGGCGGCGACTGTAGCTGGGAAATCCACTCTACCGTTCTTGGGGGATTTTAGCGCAACTGTAGGCTTGTTAGGGGATACCGGGGACGCAGAAATGATCTTCCATAGGGGAATGTAGGGGGTTTTACATGATTTGTAGGGGATGTAGGGTGTATTGACAATCTTTCAGATATATTCTTTAAAATCCCGGCAAGGATTTCAAAAGAATTTCCTGTATATACTTTAGTCATTTTGTCCATCTCCCAGCAAAGAAATTGCGATCAATCTATTTGCATTTTACTGAGGTATTATTGAAGGGAAAACGTATTTCTTCGTAGGCGGAAAAGTAGATTTGTTAGGGACAACATAGGTTCGTAGGGGAAATTGGGTTATAAGGCGTATGGGAAATGTGGGCTTGTCCGTAGGGTGAAGATACGCATACGGCGTAGCGGGAAGTCGTAAAATGTTGAGTGTGGGCAGGGCCTGGGGACGGTGTTTAAAAGATCAGAAATGAAAACATAAACTGGGTCGGAAATTGGGGGACAATAGCCAAACCATATAACTCAGTTGCAACCGCGCTGAGGAAGTAGGCTTGATCCCGCAAAATTTGCAACGGACCTAACGACCACACAACTGACCGATCGACCAGCTCGCTGATTTATTATATGCGCCTTCAACAACTTTGTTTGGCAGCGTATAGGAAATACGGGCTATACCAAAATTACAAAGTAACAAAAGTTACATAAATTAAATGCATCCAATGCCATTAATAAAATCCAGACAAATAACAGGACAAAATAACAAAGATAATTTGCTTAAATTATGCTCTGATATTAATTGCCCTTTACACTCTTTCTTATCTTACACATGTGACAGTTTTTAAAATCTTTCATTTCTGTTTCAGATTTCTGTCAAATTAAATACATGATGTTAATTAAATTGATTCATTTGTTCTCTCTCTGTATTTTAGATCGGCAACTGCTGAATCTTATAATTTTAACAAATCATGTCAGAAAAATGAACCAGGATTCTGAACCCAGTCTACAGCCTATCGGACTGCGACAATACCACCGAGTATATCGCTGGTTATCCGGCATTTGGTCACGACGAACAAGTTACAAATACCATAGCTCACTAATTTCTTGACATTGGTTATGTTATTGTTATCGCTGGTTCATTTTTCTGATCATGTTTGTTTAAAACTTATAAGATCAGCAGTTGCGATCTAAATACATGACGAGCAGACAAATGAATCAATTTATTAACATCGCATTTTCACCTCTCTGAATAATTCCTTTTCAATTAATAATAATTGATAAAAATGTCGCTTGGACTATTTAACATAACAATGTGTCAGAATTGTTGAGCTAATGGTATTTGTAACTTGTTCGTCGTGCCAATGCCTGGTAAACCAGCCGATATATGCTCGGTGTATTGTCGCAAGCCCGGATAGATGTAGGTCAGGGCTTCGAATTCCTGGTTCATTTTTTCTGACATGTTTGTTAAAATTATAAGATCAGCAGTTGCGATCTAAATACAGAGAGAGACAAATGAATCAATTTTTACATCGATTCACCTCTCTGAATATTCCTTTCATTTAATCAATAATGTAAAAGATGTCCGCCTTGGACTATTTAACTATACCAATGTCAGAATTGCTGAGCTATGGTATTTAGTAACGTTGTGTTCGGGTGCCATTGCCGGGTTAACCAGCGATATAGCTCTCGGCTGCTGCTATTGTCGCAGCCCGGATAGCTGTAGACGGTGGGTTCGAATCCTGGTTCATTTTTTCTGACATTGTTGTTAAAATTTTATAGATCAGCAGTTGCGATCTAAATACAGAAGAGACGACAAATGATACTTCATTTATCCGTTATTACATCGCATTTCACCTCTCGAATAATTCCTTTCATTCAATAATAATCAAAACATATACCAACAAAGACACAATTGGACATGTTTAAAAAGCCATCGAGTGGAAAGACAAACTATTTATGTGCATGGCGGTGATTTTTTTAAACGTTGTAATCTAATTTTTGTGAATGAGTTCTTGAATATAATTTTGTGTGCTTTGCAAACCAGATTTTCTTCTGACCCAATTCACCAAATCAATCTTCAACAGATAATGCCAATGTGTGTATGTACCAACTACTGAATGTATGTGGTCCTAAGCAGTGCTATCATGAGCGACACATACACCCTCTACTTCGGAAAAAAACGAAACAAAGTTTTGCCCACTTGTGACTTGAATGCAATAGCAACTTTTATAAATTGCTCTCGCCAAAATTTTAATATGATGGACCACATGTATAGAAATGATAAACAGACTTCTGAAAATGATTGAGTCCATTTAATTTTCATAAATATAATGTTTACACAGATCTATCAAAGCAGAGTATTTCAGTAGAGGTGTTGTAAAGACTGAAATTTCAGTAGCAATTTTCTGTGCTCATACCTGGCATGGGATAAGGCCATCCAATGTACTTTGTACAACAAAAGTCTATGGAGCTATCTCCATGTGTTGGTGGGATGTACGGAGAAGGAAAATCCATTTCTTTTTTGTCGTTGACAGCAGACACAATTAAGGGCTCTGCCTGAACACTGTAAATTATATTTTGACATCAACATTGGGTGTGTCACCTCAAAATGGGACATTACAACGTTATAATCCAGTACTATATTTCTTATCAATGCACAAACTTTACTTCTCACTATTATATCAGTGGCTTATACGCATGCAATAATATAAAATATTGAAAGGAATAAACTTTTTTCCATTGCACCAATAAATCACTCATTTCTTCATTCTATTTCAAATTTTTTGGCACCGTTGACATGGAATTTTTCGCTGTTGATGAAATTTTGTATGCCATGAAAACTTTATTCAAAACGAAAACCACCAAAAAATTAAGTATTTTATGCCCAGTGATAGATTATACAAAAATGCGATTAACGTACATTATGATTGCATCTCCTTTGCCATATCTAACTACATTCTAGAAAACAATACTTTCAAAGATGTAGCTACCGTAGTAGGCAGGGTAGTTAAAACCCTGCCCGTTTGATTTATGTAACATGAATTAACCTTGTATTCCGTAGCTAATTATTTTATATCTTAGTTGTATGTTTATTATCTTTCATTCTCTTGTTTTGGATAGGATCATTCATAAATATCATGTATCTCTCATTACCCCCGAAGGGGGTCGCATAGAGTAATAGAATCTAATCTACCTTAGCTTACCTCCCTTTAACCTTACCTTACCTACCTTATCTTATTTATCTTATCTTACAATGTTGTACAGACACTGGTGTATGACATGAAATAATATCAAAGACCATTTTGAATAGCAACACCCACACAACACTCGTTTGGTTGGAAATTTTGGACGTCAGATTTTAAATTGGAATTGCCTAATATTGCCTAAGTATACATATCAAAATTACCTGTTCTTAACTTTTACAGACAGGTGCTCTGCATATGTGAATGATATGTCAAGTTTATCATTTAACAAAATTGCAAAGTGTGTACCATGCATTCATGAACATAGACACATTCTCAGAATGCATTGATCCATGCAGCATTAGTATACAACTACCATATAGATGAATACTATTATAATGCGATGTCTAGATGAACTGGAGTCACTGACTCTTGCCAGCAGTGATTCTGACACGAAAGAACTAACACACGGATTGTATTTTGTACATTAATTTTGTCGTTTTTCAACGTTTAGTAATTACTTTCACAGAAAACATCCTTCATAAGTACGGTTAGATGTTTTATACGTTTTTGGGGACATAAAAGAGAGATGTCCATAAAATCAATGCCTTTACATTGCCCAAAAGTTAATATGCTTACATTCAATCTGCAAGTCGGAATATTTCCGGCGGTAACACGCCTAAAAATTCATCTTAACTCACCCCAAATGCCCCTCCCAACCCCCCCCCGCCCCAAAAAAAAAAAAATCGTGCCACAATTTTCATTTTCCAGTAATTCAAATTAGATTTCAATATCCAAAAAAATATTTTGAGCAGTAATTGCATAATCTGCTTTCATAAAGAGTCGATCGACTTTACGTAAGACTCTAGAGCCATACTAGTTAAATATGTTCAATGTAGTCGCAAATGCTGAATTATAAATGATTAAATTTGCTTCTTGCACGTTAAGACAGAAATTAGAAGTATAGATTGGCTTTATGCAATTCATGAATAATTAATACTGAACACATTCATACAGCTCATGAAAACATCTTAAAGCTGGAGAAATCATTATACACTGTAACCATCACTAATAGCCAAAAAGCGCTCTGAACATATACTTGAAATGTAATAATTAATCGAATATTACAATAATGTGAAAGATCAACACGGAGCAAATTGTTAGAAGTCTGCTAGCTTCAAAAGATGATGGAGATATGGCAGAAGCAAGACATGCAAAATGGTATTAACAATTGACCACAATGGGCACCTGGATTATATGCCGCCAGAGTGATTTTTGTTCTAGAGTGATCAAGATCAGATGGTCATGGCATATGTCATGAAATTGAAACTGCCATTTGAACATGACGAGGATCCTTAAAAAGAGGCCATAATGTGTTAATGTCTACTGGGGATTTTGTGGGAAAAGCAGAAGAATAAGTACTAGAATTGCAATGGGTTAGACAATGCTGCTTGCAATGATTGTCATGAAAAGATAAACCGAGTGTCCAAGGAATTATGACAAATCTTTCTTAATAACAAAAAAATAACAGCAGCAACAATTCATCAATAGTGCTCCCAACAAATTTGACTTTATTGACAAACCTCATGCCTTAGTTAGTGTTGCACTATTTTGTGCGAGTCTTGACTAGTCGCACGATGCAAAATGTCGCGACTCCGATATTTGCCCAGTCTCTCGGCGTTCAGTTCGTGTCCGGCATGATCATAGGTAAAAAGAAGCCACACTACAGCTATCTACAATGAGCTTGTTCAGTATAGAAATTTCAAGTTGAAATTATTTTTGAACATATCTTGTTTCAACTCTGGATTAAATTGTCATTGCGTGATCCCGCGTAAGCGCCGGATCACCATAGATTTCGTCTAGAATTTTTTTCTTTTTCTTTATTATATTTATTTAATTCGTGTTTTCTTTGGTCATTTTTTGTGCATCAGATATCTGACAAGAACAAATCGTCAATCTATCTTGTAACGAAAAATTTAAAAAAAATGGCGTCACACTTGTAGACAGACGTGCCAGTTCACCTCTTCACAAGATTACCCAAAATTTACAAGGACCTAGCCTTATTTCGGAACATTTCTACATCTGCAGAAATTAACCACTTTCCTATACTACCTTCACTATGATAAAGAGGGAGAAACGACCGACGAGAAAAGGAAAAACAGGGATTTGATACAGCGGTACCGGTAGCGATGATTACTGTACCCCGGGCTCACAAACTACCGGCGTCGTCGGCCTGAGCCCCAGTGACACCACGAGAACTCTGAAAAGCTACTTCAACCGGCACGAATGCCACAGGATCTCTCTACCAAGCCCTCAACGCCAGTACTTTTAAAGCTGCACCGCTAACTTTGAAACTATTGGGCTGGAGAAGCTGTGACTCCCTGCTTGAAAGCCGTGAAAAGGGTTCCGAAAGCCGCCCGCTTAGAGTTCGAGAGTTCGAGAATTGACGAACTGCGTTAAAAAAATGACCACTAGAGAAGGAAAGTATCGACGAGGAAAAAGAAATGGATGTAATGAAAAATCAACTGAATCGTCACACCATGCGAAGATGAAACAAAAATGAGGCGATTCTAGAGAAGAAACAACTTTCGCGGCGGTGGGTATCCCGGAACCGAAGGCAAGTGAACGTGAGATTGCTCCCAAGACGGGATGCATCAGGAAGGAAAATTTCGCATAATACTAAAGTGAGCGGCCCATCGTGACGCGAAGGAAGTTCTGACTCGCCCACGGATATATTAGTGAAAACGTTATCATATCGGGGGAGAAAGTTAGAGGCTGATGAAAAATGCTGCAACAACTGATGGAATAGCCCGCTTCTATATCTAGATGACTTGACCAAAGCTGACCTGGAGGAAAGAGAAATGGGTGACAGAAGTCAAGGAACTGTATTCAAAGGCACAAAATGAGGTTCTCGTGGGGAAAATGGCGCCGACAACAACGGTTATCCCTTACAAATTTTAGTATTTTTTTTTCCTAATCGTAGTGTGCCTTTAAAATGTTACAGTCGTGCCTGCTCTTGTAAAATGCAGGCGTTGACCTTTTTGAACTTAAGTTACTTATACTTACCATTATTCTAAACTTCGCATTGGCTGGTGTACGTAATTCCTTTCATTCTTCTCACCTTCTGTCTCGCATTGGATTATCTCT
>JZLH01S0610066.1:14072-26323 GCA_001188425.1 Eucidaris tribuloides | reverse complement strand
GTATTTATACAGATTAATTGACTGGCTTAACAGGGTGGTTAAATATAACATTCTTTTTGGGACCGTCCAGTGGAAGTTTATAATTTTCCCCCCAAGGGAAAATTTATATGTTTTTCCCGAAAGCGCGCAGGCGCCTGAGGGAAAATATGATCACGGAGGGAAAAAATATAAACCTCCTGACGGTCCAAAGATTGTTTTACAATTACACCCCCTACCAGTTGAAATATCTGTTATATTAAGAATGGCCCTTTCGGATTACGCTTACAGTTCCGGTAGATTTTCAAAGTTCCCGGTGTTGGGTCGTTTGAGGAAAGAAAAATCCAACACCGAAGGCTTCACTTTAGCAGACGATACCGTTGCACTATCGATTGGCACAACACGTAAGTGGACTGTCACGCGGCAGTCTCACGGTGGTTTGGAGTGAAAGTTACCCGCCGATGGGCCGAAAATCAATGAACATCTACTACAAAATGGACACCCCAAACATTCCTGCCTGTTCTGGTAAAATTGGTATGGATCCTGAAAGACAGTGTCCTTTTTCTTCCATTTCCAATAATGGAAAAGGTAAATATTCAGTTTGACCAATTATGTTCAATTTTTTAAGGTGAATAAGACATTTTGCAGCGTTTTGCCGTCGCACAAGCGTTTTCCTTTTCTTTGTTATTTTCCTCTTATTTCTTTTCTATCTCCTCCTCTCTTTTCCTGTTTTTTTTTGTTCTTTTTTTGTTTTTTATTTTTCTTTTCCTTTCTTCCTTTGGTCTTTCTGCTGTGTTCTTTCTCCTCTTTTAGTTTCCTTTTAGTTTCTCTTTGGCTTCTTCCTCCCTCTTTGTTTGTCTTCTGTCTCCTTTCTCTTTTTTCTTCTTTGTGTCTTTTTCTATTCTTATTCCTTCTGTTTGTCTTTTTCTCCTCCTCTTTGTAATTTTTCATTCTTTTTCTTATTTTGTTTTTTTTTTTTCTTTTCTCTGATTCCTTCTTTCTCTCTTTTTTATCCTTTTTTTTTTTTTGTTGTTTTGTTCTCTCGTTTTTTGTTATTTTATTAGATCTTACTGTTTTCCCTGTTTCGTTTTTTTCTTCTTTTTTTTTTTTTCTCCTTTTTTTTCCTTTGTATCTTCTCTTCTGTCTCTGATTTCCTTCCCTTCTCGTGCTGTGTGTTTCTATAGAAAAGCTATCCGTGCCGCGTAGGGTAACCTGGTAACGATTGTTACGGGAGAGTTACTGGTGCGTATATCAGGTTCTTTACCGTCACAGTCAAGATGGCGACTGCTGCTCAAAACTGACAAAAGTTGGCTTGGTTTTCACGAAGAAACGTAGGCCCACAAGACATATATATTACACCAGAACAGTCTACGACAGTATGAGATGTTATGATATCACAAAAATAAGGTGCCAAGGGGGTTTCACCTAGCTAAATTGCGAAGTTTTGCAGCGGTATATACCTATAGCGTAGGTTGCTCCCCCTTCCTCTAGTCAGTAATAATGATAATAATGATAATAACAATAATAATAATAATGATAATTTTGCCGTAATCTTTAACTTCATTTTAATGCATTTGATCGTTATAAATTTTGCTTGTTTTGTTTGTATTGTGTTTGTATTTCTATTTGAACGTGGACCCCTTTGAAAATCAGCTTTTCGCTGTAAGGACTATCCACCCTATGAATGGAAATGAATTAATAAAAAAGATAAAAAGGATACACCTAATGTAAGTATATCATTTTCATTCTATACAATATTTTCTCCCTTGATGACCCAGTAACAAGCCATAAAACACCACCACTCCCTCAACCAAAAAAGATATAAGACTATTACGTTCCTTAACAAGGTTTCTCTTCACAGCTCATGGGTTTGGCTGTGTACAACAGCATCATCCTGGACATCCGATTCCCTGCCATCACGTACAAGAAGCTGCTGAGTCCCGCCGTCGTGCCTTACAACAATCCTCAGGCCGAAGTCGGTCGATGTAGCGTCAAAATGGAGGACCTGGAACAAATCAACCCGGTAAGGTGTAAAGAAATACCAGGGATGGAGTCAAGGCTGACCAATCTGAGTCACGAGGCCGCTGGAAAAATACTTTTCCCATAGACTTTGTACACATAACTCGGTCTGATGCCAAGGCCAAGGTCGACAAAATTTGGCCTCGAGCCTAGCCTTGACTCCATCGCTGCAGTATACAAATATACTGTCGTAAGAGGCGCTGGTTCAAACTGTGGGCCCCAGGTGACTGTAATGGTGCTATTTTCTGGGGGGCACAGCCCCTAAGCGAACTAGCACTATTGCATTCACTGAGGGACGTAGTTTTAAACTAGCACCTCGAATGAAGGCAGTATATATTTGTTTCATATAGTTCTTTCTTATATTCATTGTTCATTAATTTGAGAAAAGAATTCAAATGTTATCAATTGTAAATGGACAGTTATGCTATGATATGGCTGTTAATCATTGCATTTGTGCGATGTGTGAATTGTAAATATTAATTTACAATACATACTTTCACTGATACAAAGTATCCTTGAACTGATGTAAAATGGGTAAAAACATTGATTTTCTTCTATGATGTAAGCACAGTGATCCTGGCAGTATTCCAATGCATGGAAAGTAATGACTCCACAATGTGTGTGTATACATGTATGATCATGTTCTCCATAGACCCCTGCCTGAGCTATATTGTTCTTGGTTGCCAGCGGGGTAATATGTCGTATATTTTGTGGATTGGTTTTCTTGATAGGATCTTGTCCATGGACTAAAGGAACTCTTGGAATACGATGGTGATGTTGAGGATGACCTGTGTACGACATTCCAAGTAAGTTCAAACTGATCATTCGTAACCAGTCAAATTTGTGATGTAGCTTTCTATGGGAGCAATTTCTATTAGGTCATACCTTAATTCAATATTGGTAAATGATTGTGTGTTTCTCTGCAAGTAAAAAAGTTCAAGGCAAATCCTTTCCAGCCAGAATACACACTCTAGCCAGGGTATACATTGGTATTATTTCAACCCACTTGATTTATGAAGTATATTTGACTTCTCCCAATCCTGTTACTGACTTTTAAAGAAACTTGTATGCCTATACAAAATCCTTTCATTCAGTAATATTTTATATTACATTTATCAATAGCCTCTTTACATGCATATGATGGAATGCAGTTATGAAAAATCATATCTGTAAAGACATGATCCAGAAATTGAAAAAAAAGTGAACAATAGACGTATTTGTTGTATGAACAATAATTATCCCCTATTCATTCTGTTTGGGTGAGGTTTCTGTTATTAGACATAAATGATTTTTTACCTCAAATGAAATTAATGAAAGTTTTTTTTTTAATTGTCCTTTTCTGAAATAGATAGAAATGCAAAAATGAATAATTGGTGTGGGACTCCATTTGTATGGAAAACAAGCTAAAAGCAAGCGAACAACTACATGTAGCAAAATAAATCAAATAAATGAATCTCTATTCAGAGTTAAGAAGGAATTGAATCCACATCTTTTCAGAAGTACATAGTAAATGGAAACTTCATAGCATCTGGCTGCTTATTGATGCTTATAATGCTTGTGTGGTCAAAAACAATGTTAAAAAGATTTCAATGTGGAAGGTTTGCCCAACAAAAAATGGTCTTCCCATCGATGGTCTGGCCCAAAAAGTAAATAAGCATTAACACAAAATGATCAATAAGTCGCAATGGAAGTTTTCTTGTAAATGCGGTAAATAGTCAAGTTGGGTTGCAAAAGTTGATTCTAAGATTTTGATGTTTTCTTAAAGTTCATACAATCATCTTTCACCTGTCAAAATTTGAAGACCAGAAACGATCCAGAAGTATGATTTTTCATGAATTTAACTTTGACAAGTTTTTGCAGGAGCTTGAAAATTTGGCCGAATTTGACCTTCATGTCGCGAGATTTCATTTCATTTCATTTATTTCATTTATGTTTTCCGACATCGTCAATTCCCCTTGTAATAATTTTGGTATCACGTCAAAGTTACTTTTATGAACTTTGCATTGATGGTGATTGTAAGAGCCAGAAAGGATTGTCCATTCCACAGTTCCCTTTTGGAAAGTGATTAGTTTTACCAAGCTTTCTATGGAACAGTTGTCAAAAGCCTACCATTTTGCATGAATGAGCACTATTTTTGCAGCTGTTTTTCACCACTTTCCTAATAATGGCTTGGGTGATAGTCCTGATTTGTGAGCAGGATTTTAAATGGGTTTTCTTCGTCCATCTTAGACAAATTATAAATCATTTTAAAGCTTAGTATCTCGACTTTAAGACTGTATGAAAAACACAATTTCTTATTTTTCCAAGTTATGGTGCGTTTTGTGGCGACAGGTCACAAATGGTCCTCTATTATTTTACCAAACAGAATCGCAAATGACCCGACAACTTCTCAACCAATGAATGGGGGTTATGTTTAAATCTCTTCCCCCCCCCCCTCGGCTGGCAAAGCCCCTGTGTGTTGTAGTCAGGATATTGTGAGTAAAGTCACCAAGCGTGTGAGTCTTGATTCTCGACCTGTAGCTATTTCTTCTTACAATCAATTGCTGCAGTCATACACTAGTCTTATTCAAGGCAGTTGATTGCTGATAGTAGTTTCCCTATTAGTATAGGGATGGGACACCCTAGTAAGCATTTCCGCTTGCATTGACATGATCTCTCAAGAAGTCTTTCAGGATGATGGTGAATCATGAAACTAAACTTTGTATTTATCTTGGATGTATCCCATATGAAACAAATTATACAGAATGCTGCCATGAGATTGATATTGGAAACAAGCTGACAATGTTAGCATTTTCTTCTACGTTTTCAAATGAAAACTGGATTTGGAAATATTAAATGGGAAAACAACATGTTTTACTTTTTTAAAAACATAGGTGACTTGGAAACATAATTTATTTGTGACTTCTTTTTATTCCACACAGTGTTCCTTACCAGTATATGGTACAGTCATGACTTATGAACTGAAGCCAAACGGAGCAGAAATACCTGTTACTAATGATAATAGGAAAGGTAAGAGACTAAGAGACTTGTTGAAATAAGAATTTTATCATATTATGTTAGTATAGTTATACTGCTCTAGTCATCATTAAAGATTGTCTCGAGTACTTGTAGAACAACATAACTTTAACCCTTTACGCGCGAATATTGCATGTGTGCACAATTGAACAATTAAATTGAACAACTGTAATAATAATTTTTCTCCTTCACCTTTGTACAGGAGACACTAAAATTAGGTAATGTGCCTAAATAACATCTATAGAAGAATTCTCATTTTCAGTACTGCAATAGAGAAAGCAAAATTCAAAGAAAATATGATGAAAAGAACAATTGCCATTATTTGAAGTAATTTCCATATTATGGCACAATGCAAATGTAATACACTTTCACCGGAATCCAACAACATGGGGGATTGTGATGAAAGATTTTACACTATCAATTGGTACTCTAATTTATCTTTAAATTTTGTAAAATTGCATTGTATCATTAATAAATCATTGTAATCTGTAAAAGAATCCTATGCAAAAGTCCAATACGTTGCATTGTATCCTAAAAAATATCATTGTACTCTGCAAAAAAAATCCAGTGCAAACAAAATATCTACATGTTTGTATCATCATAGACTATTTAAGATGAATCCCAACCTGCATCTATTTCTTGACTCATATCAGAATATGTGGATCTCTACGTCAACTTCCTGCTCAACAATTCCATCTACGAGCAGTTTGCGGCGTTCTACCACGGATTTCACAGCGTCTGCGCTTCCAACGCTCTCATCATGCTGCGACCGGAGGAGGTGGAGATGTTGGTATGCGGCTGTCCTACCATCAACTTTGAGGAGCTGGAGAAAGTGGCGCAGTACGACGGCTTCGACAAGGAAGACGTCACTATCAAGTAGATATCTTGCTTATGCTTTTGTTCAGTTTAATTGCTTCATTTGTGTATGAATAATGACATATAAACATGTTGAAAAACTTAGAGAATATATAGTTTTTTGTGGGCCATAATCTCAGAAATATATTATTTTGCATGTAACAGGCTATCACACATGACGAGATGTGTATTACGACAGTCATATTTTTCCCGATGGCAAAAACCCATACCCTCCCTACTCAAAAGTATTGCAACATATATGATAACACATGCATTTTAAGTTGAAGGGGTCTTTTTATAATGACATCCAAATGAAGTTTATTATTGGAAAATAACAAATTATTTCAAAAGAACATTTTTTCGCCTCCCTATAGGGGTGGGGTGTTAATTCACTCTAGCATGGTAATTCGGTTTCATATTTCCCGTGAAACGGTTTTGATGGCTTGAAAAGACTTCCACCAAACAAAAAATGTCTATGTGTTCCTCTGACATGGTCTCAGAAAGAAGACAACACCTCGCGAAAATGAAAGTGCTTCCTATCTTCATAACGCAGTGGTAATTAGGATACGCCCCATATTTCAGAAAGACCTGTTCAAGTTATAATTTATTTTTTCTCAATTCTAATTTCGGTTTGCTATTGCAAACATACTAAAATTTGCTGTCATGCGACTTTTCAGTACATTAGATATAATGATGGGAAGAGAAGGCCATCATCTTTAATGAGTAGCCTTATCTTCCTTACCACTATCTTATGAAGATAGGAAACATTTTCTTCTTCGCAGGGTGTTGTATTCGTTCTGAGAAGGCATCAGAGGAACATATTGACATTTTTTGTTTGTTTAAGTCTTTCCAAACCATTAAAACCGTTTCATGAAACAGAATTATTTGACACTAGTGTGAATTAACACCCCACCCCTATAGGGAGGCGAACAAATTTTAAATGTGATGTTCCACACCCTGTATCGTGGGTGTGCCTGCATTTGATAATTTCTCCACCTTGGAGGAAAAAGAAGAAAGAATATTCAATGATTTCCTTTCAAATAATTTATTTTCCGACAATACACTTCGTTAGGACATCATTATAGAAAGACCCCGTCAACTCAAAATGCATGTGTTATAGTGTATTATGCAATACTCTTGAGTAGGGAGGGTATATGCCACTTGGTTTGAAACCCTGTAGCCATTTTCTGTTCATAATATCATATGGGTGCTGTTATCAATAAAAAATAAATAAAATGAAATAATCAAAAATAAATAAATAAATAGAATAAAATAAAAAATAAAAAATAGATAAATTAAGTGTAAGACTGTTCATTATTGGTTAAGCTGGAAACAGATCTACGTATAATAAGAATCTGCAAAAATGTAAAATGTTAAAACATTTCCTCGCATTTTCTTGCTTGTTTTCTCCCTGTTTTCATCAAAAACAAGGTTCTCAAAGATTTCCACCTCAAATACAGTTTCAAATAAAACAGGTATCAAATTTTAAACATAAAAGGGAGTTCCAATCTGCAATGATTATAACAAAACACAAGCAAATTATTTGACACTGTTTCTTAAGGAGATGATTTATACACAGTAACTTTAGGTCAAAGAGCATCACTGGTGCTAATCATATGCGTGCGCCTGTCACGACGAATGTGCACGCTCACGTGGAATTTTAGATTCATGTTTATAAGAGAATTTCAGGCAAAAAGGGACAGATTTGAGTAAGCGATGATTTGTCACATTTTCTTTGGATGGAATGATCAGAGCAGATACGCAGATCACCAATTCCTCAAAGTGACAAATTAAAGTCTAGTTATTATTATTGTTATTATTACCATTGTTCTTTTTCTTCTTTTTATTGTTATGAGTGTAAGAATTATTGTTATTGTCATTATTATTTTTTTGCTATTATTGTTGTTATTTGACATTGGTATTATTGTTGTTTTTTACTATTACCTGCATAATTGTTAAATATTTTTATTCTAGATACTTCTGGGAGGTAGCCAAGGGCTTCCCACTCCCCCTACAGAAGAAGCTCCTCCTCTTTGCTACGGGCAGTGACCGCATCCCTATTGGGGGCATGGGAGAGATGACATTCAAGATCATCAGGGTCGATACATCATCTAGCATGTGAGAATCTCAAATTTGTTATTTTGTTGCTTATGGATAAAATTGTGAATTCTGAAAGAAGAAACCACATTTTTCTTTGCAAAATATAAAGCTGACTTATGATCAATACTTTAAAATTTGTTTGCAACCAGATCTGTGAAAACTGAACTGTTATTTGATAGTTGGCTTGAGCTGTACAGTGTATAGTATTAAATCCCAAGTATAGTTTTGGTAATTTGGTTTATGGTAAAAAAGGAAATGCTTTGCTATTATGTATTTTAGTTATTCCCATATGACCTATCAATGCCCTGAAAATCACTTACTCTGAAACTATTCCAATTTTTCTTTAGAAAGTACTCAAAATTTAAAATGTCTGGGGGGAGGGGGGAACCCCTGACAATTACCGTACATAATGCACACACTGCTACATGCACACACTGCTTCATGCTCTATGATAATTTGAACATCACAATTTGTCACTATAAACAATTTTCAGTTGGTTCGATGTTGATTTCTGATGTCTGGGGTGACAATAGAATACTTTGTGAAAGATTGCCAAAAAAAGTTTGATTAACCAAAAGTATGTCTTTAAAGGTAGGGAATCTCATTTGCAGTGCTCCTATAACACATGAAAACATTATTCATGTCCTCAGGCTATTTATAATCGGCTTGCCTGCAAAATCTGAAGATCAGAAATTACCTAGATTTTGAAAAATTAGCAAACAACCAATAGTTGTGTAGTGTAAGTTCTAGGCACACAGTTTCAAATCTCACTTCAGGTCTATTACACTCAGTAGTAATGTAATACTCGATGGTTCACCTATTTCTGTGCTGGCATGTGTCAGGCACAAATGGAATGCAACACTCTCAGTGGCACTGTCCATTGAGGTAAAAAGAGACCTGCATGCACTGTCCAAAAATAGACTAGTACTACTAGTAGAATTTTTGTTACTAGAGACAAAAAAATCAAATCAAAGTCTAACATTTACTATAAATGTAATTCCACTCAAATTGCATTTCTAGCTCTGACATTTGGCTAAAGTCTCTTAATAGCATTTTCTTCAATATACCAGTGTATTTGCACAATGTTTGAGTTTATGTGTGCGAAAGAGACACCCGGCCTTTAATGAGAAAGTATATTTTCTCATTTGCCATGTACTTTACAGGCTTCCTATGTCTCACACCTGCTTCAATCAGCTGATCCTGCCTCCGTACAAGAGCAAACGACAACTGAAACAAAAACTGACCATCGCGATATCAAATGCCGAGGGATTCGGACTGGAGTAGGATTCCTTCTGTTCCGAGAATTACACAATGCAAATGAGGACATTTAATTAGCCGAGCAGAATCAAAACATTATGCATATCGGTTAATGATATTACATTGTGAACAGAAATGTGGATCATGGTGTGCTTTTTTCTGGAGGAGCAACTGTGTGAATGTACGACAAATGGAAGTGATCATGAGAGATCGGTTGTTGACCTATCGCTTATTGGAACTGGATGGACCTATTGTTTACCCAATGGACATGAAAGAATTGTGGAAGCAAGGAGTTAAGCGCATCCAGATATCTAAACGTACCAAAGAGGTAGTGCAGCCGAGTTCTACGGATTAACTAGCGTCTACCCAAAATATTCTATGCAGCAGACTGAAACGTGGATACCTTGTTCTTGGACTTGGGGAATTTTACCGCAGACCAAGGAAACAATATTGTGTACAGTGCTGAATGTTTGCAAGAACCTGGCTGTGATGGTGGTATAGTACAGACCCTTGCAACTGCAGACATTTCTGCAGTCCCGGGGGGGGGGGGAAGTCAAACAAAATGCTGTACACATGCTCGACCACAAAAAACATGTTTAAAGGGGTGTTTTTTCAATGTTAGACGCTGGCCGCGCTTGCACACGTGAAGGGTGTCAAAAACACAGATTTTCAACAAAAAGGGTGGTTTTGAAAGACTGGTCAAAAGTATTTAGGGTATGTTTTTTCTCCCAAACTTTTTTTGAAAGACTGGTCAAACGTATTTAGGGTATGTTTTTTCCCATCTTTTCCCTCCTTGTTTCTGAAAAGTGTTACCCTGATTAGCAAGTAGACAAAACTTGTTTAGGGGACCATACTCTGGTGATAACTTGTTAACTTGTAAATGAAGCACGCAGGAAACTTGTTTAGGGGGTTATTTTGCGCACAAAGAAAAAAATTGTCTGGAAATAATTTGGTCACGCATGTGTACAACATTATGTTTGACTGCCCCCCCCCCCCATCTGCAGTATCCTTTCTTATGGGAACAGTTTTTAGTTACATCAACAATGATTATGTTGATTATAATTATAATCGTGTACCATACCATGAGATTGCCAAATGAAGCATTCCAAATTTACTGCATGGTATGTGCTGGCCTCCTTTTTTCCAATTTATGAAATCTAAAATCTGTTTTGTTTAATATTTTATTTACAAGAACCTAAGTCAGTCTGTTTTCTCAGAGCCTCAAGGCTCATTTGCTGTACTCCACACCATGAAAAGAGAAAGTCTGGTAGACCAACACTCATCTACATAGACTCACTCAGACAGAACATAGGACTAAATGCAGTTGGTATTCAAACTGCAGTGCTATATACAGGGTGGCCCAGAAAGAATGCTACACTTGCAATCATTAATTTCTTCAACATCATCTACGTAATGTCATTGGTGATTATTTCATGGATTAGAACATTCTTTTTCCAACAAAATGATACCATGATCATTGATTTTTATTGAAGTGTTTGGATCTTAGGGCTATTTTTCTGAGGCAATGTAATTTCCTAAATTTGCTATTTTTTCAACTCCAGCGATCATCAGAACACCAAAATATTCTTGCGTTACGGCGTGCCATACAATAAGCTTTGTCGAGACAAAGTGCAGGAATTCCCTTGCTTTGATAACGAAGACAATGTGAGCTGCATCTCCCATTGTTATTGCAGTTTGTCTGCTATGGCATGCCAAGACGCGAGAATATCTCGGTGTTCCAATGACCGCCACTGTTGAAAAATTGGCAAATTTGGGAAACGACATCGCCTCAGAAAAATGGCCACAGGATCCAAACTGATTACTCAAAATCAATGATCACGGTATATTGTTGGAAAAAGAATGTTCTAACCACTGAAACAAAAACCAATGACATATTGCAGATGATGTTGAAGAAATTAGCAATCGCAGGTGCAGCATTCTTTCTGAGCCACCCTGTATAGAAGTGTTTGCTGAGAAATCAGTTTTGGAGCATGTTGGCTTGCCCATTGGCATAAATCTGTGATGTCATCATATTCATCTAGGGGGGATGGTCTAGTCTTTCATCCCCCTAAATGAATATGATAACATCACAGATTTTTACCGGGAGTCCCTTGCCCTAAGCAAGTAAGCACGTTTCCTCGGAAAACTGCCTGCAAAGACATTCTCATTCCAAATTTCACTTGTAGAAAATTTTATATTGATTTTTATGAGCTATCTATTCTACCTTTTTACTCAACTTTTAGGCAAATATTTGCTACAGGGGTTTTGGACTTTGAAACTATTTTGTTGTTGATGAGGAGGGAGGGACATATTCATTAAAATAATTTCATGGTGTATCACAAAGTTGTATGGTGGAAGAGTTTCTAAATTCAATTCAAAATGTGTATTTTTTGTGATTTACTCTTTTGAATTTTATATCTATATTTTTCTTTTCTGTTATGTGGAGGAGTGGAGAGTAAATATTTATATCATTACTTTGAACAAATGCAAAAGGCAAAGTGACTGAATCAGCACAAGCTTACATCATATAAAAAGAACAACTTTAATTACTATGCTGATATAATTACAGAGTCACTTTGTACACATAATCTCACAAAATTTTCATTTATTCATATGTGTACTCACTGTGAAAGAAAATTGCTATGTAAAGTATGATCTTGCAATAATCATTTAAGGAAATGAAGTAACGACTGTAGAATAAGAAGTACTGAAGTCACATAATACTACTTTTGAGAAACAAATGATCAAAGTTTTCAAATTTGTCTACAGATCACAATTGTTTGAGTTGTACGTCCAAACTTGGTGAAGTTAATTGACCCAATAAAAGATGAATGTAGGACAAAAATAAACATTGTCACACTTGTCGATTTCTAATAATCAATAATCAATGTTGTGGACTTAAGTACTTCTACAAAAAACAAGGGTCTCAGGAAAAGAAATGTATTTCTCGAATAAATGAATGTCAGAAACACTTAATTGTATATATTTTTGGAATGTCCTTCATACGACAGACAATTTGATATGCATTT
>JZLH01S0610064.1:17475-28439 GCA_001188425.1 Eucidaris tribuloides | reverse complement strand
CAGACTATAACACCAAAATATTATCGTGTAACGGCGTGCCATAGACAAAGACAAAGCGCAGGAATTCCTTCGCTTCAATAAGAAGACAATTAAGAAGACAATGTGAGCTACAACTCCCATTGTCATCGCGGTTTGTCTGCTATGGCACGCAGAGACGCGAGAATATCTCGGTGTTCCGATGACCGCCGCTGATGAAAAATTGACAAATTTGGGAAATGATATTGCCTCGGAAAAATGGCCGCAGGATCCAAACGAATGACTCAAAATTAATGATCACGGTATCATATTGTTAGAAAAAGAATGTTCTAATCTTACCACTGAAACAAAAACCAATGACATATTGCAGATGATGTTATCGATCGCAGGTGTAGCATTCTTTCTGGGCCACCCTGTATAATGGTGTTTGCGCATACTCAATGGTGCCGTCTCCATCAATGCATGTTTAATGGGAATATTCCATTGGTGTATGGCATTGGCGAATCCGTAAATGGTGTGTGTTTTGTAGTGCATTGTTACTCACTGGTGTTGAATGGTATCTGCCATATACTAATTATTTCATGAATGTATTTTCAATTGATATTAGGAAGCCTAAAATGCAATCGCAATAAAGGACACGTGCGCATACCAATGTTTAGGGACAGTGGTATATTTGGCATGTTGTCGGTGTCCCCTTTCAAGAAATCGTCTTTGATTTGAGTTGTCTTCTGATAATTTGGAAATTTTAGCCAAATATTGCGATCATCCCCCTACTCCGCGTATCGGATTTACGCCCAAGCTCGAACGGGCTATTTTTTTGTTTTCGATTTTAATATCTGTATGACTATTCAGAAACTTAAAACAAATTGTGATGTCTTGAAATGTTTATATCAAACGCTATTCAATTTTCTTCTTAAATCGGATTATAGACCGATCGTGTAGTGTGCAGTGGCCCTTAAACAAATGTATTGTGTTTAATTAAATGGTTATAAGTTCAAACGAACGGTGGAATTGGAAAATTAAGAATCAGTTGTGGTTTGGAAGCTAATATATGGACGTCGATCTGTTTTATACACCCTTTTCAATCCAAATATCATCACCATAGCATTTATCATGTGGGATGGATGCCATGGTGAGAGGGAGTGGATGGGTGGGGGGGGGGGTGGAAGGGGGGCTCCGTATTGAGTTAGGAATGGGTTAAAGAGGGACGGATTTCATCATGCTTCATCTACAACTGTGTAACTTAAAGAAGGTACCATATGATGAGTTAAACAAAGGAGAGAAAAAAGGGGGGAAAATAATTTACAAATATAGTTATATATAGATTTCTGTGCTTATTATAAAGATAATGAGATAGTTCAAAAATTAGATAGTATCATATACGCACAAGGCTTCCGTACATGAAACATCAGTACTTTTAATTTTATTAATTTATACAATAGTTTCTTTAAGCTTACCCACCGAATAATTTTATTGTCAACACACACTCTCAAACATAAATAATCGCGATATTAAATTAACGAAGATGCACGTGATGAGTTAAACAAAGGAGAGAGAAGGAGGTGGAGTTGATATACAAATACAGTCATATATAGATCTCTGTGTTTTTCATACAAATAATGAGATAGTTAATAAAGTGGATAGTATCATATATACACCTGGCTTCTGTACATGAAACATCAGAACTATTGAGTTTATTTATTTGTACAATAGTTTCTTTACTTATACCCACAGAATAAATTTATTGTCAACACACACACTCAAACATAAATAAATAATCGAAATAAAACACTCTTCTGATCAAGATAATGACCGATCGGTTACCTCCTTAACACTCTTAACAAAGGCTATTTAATTCAATAACATTTCTCAAGAGTATTTCATTCGGGAAAAGAAGTCGAGCATTGTGTAGAGAGTCGAGAAATTACTAATTAGCTTACCGTTTCAGCGAGTTTTCAACACGAAATGGAGGCAGCGAAGAAGTTGTTCGTGATCGTTGCCATAATGACCATGTTGGCAGTTGTTGCGGCAGAGCTAGGTAAAGATTTTTCTTGGTAACTATTTTATTAGCAAATAAAATAAAATTTATCAAAATAATCACCAGTGTTGTGCCAGGCCAGACTCGAAGCCAGTTTGGGGGGGTCCTTTGCCTTGACCTCGATCCGAGGCCAGTGTAGACTCTCTACTCAAAAGTATTGCAACATACACTATAACGCATGCATTTTAAGTTGAAGGGGTCTTAACAAAAGTTGAAGGTTTTTTTCTGGAATGACGTCCTAATAAAGTTAATCATTGGAAAATAACAAATTAGACAAGAATAGGCGAGAGATTATCGCACCTACGACAATGGGGATAGAATATAAAATTTAACATTTTTCGCCTCCTTATAGGGGTGGGCTATTAATTCACATTAGCATAGTAATTCGGTTTCGTATTTCCCGTGAAATGGTTTTGATGGTTTGGAAAGACCTCCAAAAACAACAAGTATCAATGTGTTCCTCTGAAGCGATCGCAGAGAGAACACCACACCCCTCGAAGAAGAAAGCACCTCCTATCTTTCATAAGACAGTAGTTTGGAGGATAAGGCTACTAATTAAAGATGATGGCCTTCTCTCCACATCATTATATTAAAACAGCTTGTTTGCATGAGTAAACTGTCTTTGGAATTGAGAAAAAAAAATAAGAAACTATAACTTGAAGAGGTCTTGTGTAAAATATGGGGCTTATCCTCCTTACCACTGTCTTATGAAGAAAGGAGGCGCTTTCTTCTTCACCGGATGTGTGGTCTTCTTCCTAAGACCGCGTCAGAGTTACATATTGGCATTTTTGTTTGTTGGAAATCTTTCCAAACCATCAAAACCGTTTCACGGGAAATATGAAACCGTATATTAGTATGCTAATGTGAATTAACACCCCATCCCTACAGGAAGGTGAAAACATGTTAAATTTTATGTTCCAGCCTCTTTGCTGTGGGTGCGCCTGCATTTGATATTCTCTCCGCCTTGCATGCGTTATAGTGTATGTTGCAATACTTTTGAGTGGAGGGTACAAACACAATGGGAAGGTAATGTTTTTGGGCTGGCGTTGGCCTCGGAACTTATGGCCTCGGCACAATACTGATAATCACCTGCATGTACTGCCGCAAAATATGTTGTACACATCTGAAATTATTGACAGTCACATCTTAAGCTATTTACCACATATTTTATCATCTGCTTATCTTTCGTTCCGACCACTTTTCTTTGTCTTGTTGATTTGTCATGCGTGTATGTATTTTCTTTCATTCTTTTTAGTCTTCATATATCTTTTACTTTTTCTCATTTCCACCCGGGATTGGGAATGCATTTTCTGTATTCTCGGATAGCAATTATGTTATCTATAAAGTAAAAAAAAGATACGATAACAACTGTAATTGCAAAATTTATGATGTATTTGTTTTGCTTTAATTGCATCTGTCTAATACCAAACACAGACGTATAGCTTTAATCAATAATGCATTTGCGTTGCATTGATTATTTTTCATTTGAAATTGTTTAACTTAGAAAGAAACAACATTTGTGAATTATTTTTCGATTATACTCGTATTACAAGCTTTGATGTCTTTGTAAAATCCCTTTGTATCCGCATTTAATAATTTATCATTTTGCTTTTCATTCACCAATAACAAATATTATATATTTATGCCTATCGTGCATTATTATATTTTGCATCTTTACTTATACGCACTAAGAAAAATAGGGTAAACTTTGCACCTTTCAAGGTGCAGACCAATGTCACACTGGGAGAACCTTAATGAGTGCAACTTTTCACCTTTGAGGTTGAAAGGTGCAAAGTTGCACCCCTAAAGGTGCTCCCGGTGTTACATTGATAAAGGTGCAAAGTTGAACCCTTTTTTTAGTGTGTAGATTCCATCATGTTGTGGCTTTATTCTCTGATGACGATATCGAATTCAATGAAGCATACTGTTATTTAGTTTTAAATCTGGATGGTCAAATACGTCGTGGACTGTGCACAGATTTCAGCTTAGATTTTTCTTCTAAATAAAAGAAAACACTTCTTTTCATAAATTTACTACAATATTACTGTGATTTCTGAAAATGTTTTCAACACATAAGGTTCTAAGTACCGTATCTAGTATGGTTTTCCGAAGAAAAATAATGAACACTATGAAGTTCTAAGCATCTGAATTCATTCTTTGATTATGCCAATAAAATTTTAGTGAACATGTTATTCAGTTTGCAATATTTGTATAAACACAAAATTAATATCTGAGCACTTGCCTGTTACTTCATTTACTAGTTATAATGAAAATGATATTCAGTTTGTATATGTGTAGATATACAATGTGAATTTAAAAACTGTCAAAGCGTGTGAGCTTATATTTATACCAGTAAAAGAAAATTATAATTTTGATAATGTGAAAATGTTATTCAGTTTATAATATTTGTGTAAACACATGTTAACCAAACTTTTGTGTTTATCATTAATACTGATATTTGCATAGTCTTTTGAGTTTTGCTCAGTATATTAGTCCAATGTATCGAAATTGAATGTAATCTAATTACCTTGAGTAAAATTGAATTTACTTGACTTCCGAACAATAAATTATGATACCAGTCGGGGGTGCCATGATGCATTGGAATTTATAGTTCTGAATCAATCAACAAACTTTGCAAGCGCATTTTCCGCTTCCTCTTTTTTCCCTCATACTAATGCTATGGTGAAATATACTTTTACTCCCCTTTTATGATCTATATACAGAAGATGACAAGATGAAGTTACTGAATCTGGAGAACGCTTTGGTTCCAGAAACCCAGGTATAGTGTATAGATGTTGCTAAGTCCAAGTTCCACTGTAGTAAAATTCTTTTAGCAAACCATAACAAATCAGTAACATTTGGTACCATGAATTTGCTACCGATATTTTGTGAAAAATGACACCAAATTTTTACAGATCGTTTTCAGGAACATTGAACCAAAATTGCAATATTTGTTAATCAAATTGATATTATACATTTGTAATTACCTTGAATAAGTGAATCAGTAAATACGCAATGTGTAATATACGTCACTGGAAAAGTAGTGGTCTCTCCTGTCCTAGGATGGCGCTAATATCTGAATTGTATATTGAAATATCGACCCGATGTGTAAAATTTAATATCTGACTTGGCCACATTCAAAAGTTCTTTCGGTTAAGACATGTGTATTTACAGTGTCACAAATACTGAAACTTTTAATGACGTTATATACATATTGGAAAATTGACAATTTCTTTGTACTTTCTTTATTATAAATAAATTTGCATAAATTTGTGGAATTACGCAATTCTTTTAGCTTCTCACAAGCCCTATCAGATAAAACAAACAGAAAGAATCCATTGAAAAATAAACAATAAATGGTTTATATTTTCGTATCTACTTTTCTGCCTGAATGAAATTAAGGAAAAGTATATTTTTGTGATGTAATGAATTGATTAATGAAATACATACTTAACAAATTATACAATTCTATGAAGACTTTCCAAAGCCCTCACCAAACCCAATCAGGTAAATCAGTCACAGCCAAAATCGGTCGAGAAATAACACTGAATCTGTCTATATTAAAAGTACCAGAAAATTAAGAACACATAATTTTCCGCAAAGCGGTAAGGGTCTTCATATAGGTAAAACTGATTTACATTTATAATTACATGATTTGGGCTAGTGCCCAAACCCCAGTTTTGCAACCATGTGGAACATTCTTGAAACTGCATCATAGCGCTACCCAAACGATCATGAGATCACAAATGTATATACTTCGTCACATGATGTAAATCTTCATTACGAATAATATGTTAATGATTTACAGTTTTACTAGTTAATGAGTTTCTAATTCAGTGGAAATCTAGAACAGAACCCTTGAAGACATTTTATATGCCTGTCGGAATTGTAACAGGAACGGTCAGTCCTTTCAGATGGTAGTCTAAGTTATAGGCTGTTCTTGAATTTACCTCAGTCCCAAATCCGAGCAAAGCGAGTTGCTAGCGTGATAGCTAGTCTAAGTGTCCAGACGCCCACCTGGCAGGTCGAAGTTTCTATACTGCCTTAGGCAAGGGCGTAGGCTGGTTTGGACATGGGGAGGTGCACATCTTAATGGAGGTGGAACTAAAGTTGAGAAAATCAGGCGTTGAAAGCAGAAAAGGTGGTGCAAATTTGTTCTTGCTTGCCAGAGGCGGAACTCCTATGACTCTGCGGGGGGTGCACGTGCACCCAGTGCACGGCCCCAGCCTATGTCCTTGTTAGGATTATGGTAAAAGAAGATTTAGACTAAGTTTACTCTAGATCTTAGACTTATGAGATCCCCGAAACAACTTCCAAGTTGTATATGGACAAACTGCAAGAAAAGGAATAAGTTCAGTGTGTGATCTTAAGAAACTGTAGAATAGGATGAATCTGCTACATTTACATACGTACATGTAAGTTTTAATATTTTAATATAGTACTCATTCTATTTAAACCTGCAATGATATGTTTTTCCTTTGCATTGCAAGCCAGAAGTTCATTCACATACATGTACAAAATATGTTCTTGTCTCATTAATAAGCCAATTTCCCATGTATACAACCCATGCTATTTGCATTTTAGATTTGTAGTATTTTTTTAAAATTCATAGTAATGTTTTGTATTTTGTTGTGACGTGATTTAACCTATGTCGGTGCAATGTGACTGTATTGTGTGCAACAGGCAAAATTATAATATAAGTTGTAATAATTGCACTCTTTGTAACAATGAACCGAGGGCGTAGGCTGGTTTCGGAATGGGGAGGTGCACATCTTGGGGAGGTGAAACCATGGGCGGAAATCCGGTCGAGTGGGGGGGGGGGGATGATCGATGAAATTTCCAAATTTTGGGAACACCCACAAATCAAGGACTATTTATTGAAAAGGTTACACTTACAACGTGCAAAATATACCACTATCTCTAAACATTGGTATAGCTTTTATTTTGATTACATTTTAGACCTTTCACGTAATGTGTTTCTCGATCTTTTGCTGTAATATAAACAGTAAATACCAAAGCATTAAATTTTGCAGTTAGGTTTCATACTATATCAATGTTCGAACGAGCGAAGCGAGCGAGAATTTTTTTAGGATCTGCTAGACTGCATGGTGTCCAATAACATTTTATACAAACACACAGCCTACAGACACACACACACACACCCACACACACACACACACACACACACACACACACACACACACACACACACACACACACACACACACACACACACACACACACACACACACACGCACAGCACATGATTTTGAATAATCCTTAAAAAAATTTGAAGAGATTTTAAAATTAGGAGCATTAAAATCATGACCATTTTAAAAAGATGTATCGTATATGCTGTGCAGTCTCGGGTGAGCTCCTTATGTCCTCACGTGAAAATATATGAGTTTGTTTTTTACGTTTGTTCATCATAGTTACGATGTTTCATTAGGCTTACATTTTGCGTTATCTGCACACTAAATAGGTATAGAGATATGATGCCCATTTGGACGGACAAAAACAGTAATGAACATGAATTAGAGATATTAATCGGAAACATCGGGTTATTCAGATAACAATATCTTTAGCATATTAAAATTGTATAAATGTTATAAATAATTGTAAAAAAAAACATATCTTTCTCAATGAAACGTGAGGGTATATTTGTACAGATCATCCCCCCTTTCCCGAAAAGTGGTGAGATTATATCCTCCAATCCCCTTCCTTCAAATTTACGACGGTGTTGTTTAATTCGGGTAGTTGAGATTGCTGGTATCTCTCTGCCTGCATAATACCACTCTCTAAGACCAACGTTTTGAATAAATATATTTTAAAAGTCGGAGGAAATATTTGATTATAACCATACTATCACGCATTGGAGACCTTTAAAACAAGACCATACGCAAGAATTTTCCGGGGCCGAAATGTTAAAAAAAAATGAGGGAATGTGCAAGCGAGGGAGCGAAGCGACCGTGCGAGAGCTTTTGAGGGTTTTTTTTTTTAAATTAAAATTAAAGGATCTTAAGCATTTTAAAGGCATTTCAGTAGAAATTCTCAGTATATAGCAATTTTATCAATAATTAATTAATTTAAAAATATATTTTTCTTGAAAAGAGGGGGATGATTGTACAGGCCACCCCCCTCCTCGAAAAGTTCCGGGGATCCCCCATCCCCCCCCCGGGATTTACGCCAGTAGGTGGAAAGGGGAGGTCCACATCTTAGGGAGGTGGAACTAAAGCTAAGAAAATCAGGCGTTGAAAGCAGAAAAGTTGGTGCAAATTTCTTTTTGCTTGCCAGGGGCAGAACTCCTCTGCATCAGCGAGGGGGGGGGACCCCCTACACCCTTGTTGTTTTTGTTTGCTTTTCCTTTCTTTTGTATATTTTATTTTATTTTATTTTTATTTCATTTTTTTTTGCTCTTAGGGTGGAACTCCTATGGCTCTGCCGGGAAGGGGGGGGGGGAGGTGCACGGGTGCACGTGCACCCCCCCCCAGCCTACGCCCTTGCGAACGACAGTTTCATTTATCAGAAAATAGTAATGAGAGTAGTGAATTTCATAGATAATAAATATACACCTGAAGAATTTGGTGATATGATAGCGGGTCGTGATTCAACCAATTTGTTATCAATATGACATTTCAATTGGCGAAGTTTGAAACAAAATTTTGATATTTTTGCCACTGTCTTTATACTCTACATACACCGTGTTCACGGTCAAAAGTAGCCGGCTAGCCAATGGCTATAACAAAAATCATGGCGGACTAGCCAAAATCAAAAGTAACTAGTCCGCATCCTGGGGGGGGGGGGTCGCTCTCACAGCGGACGGTTCTAACGCACCCGCGTCCAGAAAAGACGTCGTAAAGGGTCCCTTTTCCAGCCCTCGGGCGTCGTCGACGTCTTTTAGAAAAAGGGTAGCTTTTTCAGCACCGTTCGCTGGCAATCGCCACTTAGGGTAGCCTTTTCTCACATGTCACGCCATTTAGGGATACTTATTGGTTATGTAGATTACGCCATTTAGGGATGCAAATTTTTTCTGGATCTAATAACATCTCCAACATGAACATTTGATAATTAGGAGAATTATTTATGAATTGTTAGTGAACCTCTTCGGGTTGTGCAATGTACAGTAATGTTTTAGATGAAAAGGACACTTGGGTGGGGTATCAAATTAGGTGATTTCACTATTTACGCCACTTAGGGTATCAAATTAGTGGATTCCCTGTTCACGCCACTTAGGGTATCAGAATAAGTGGATTTCCTGGGAGTCACGCCACTTAGGGTAGCTTTTTTGATGTGTTACGCCATTTAGGGTTGCAAATTTGGTTATGTAGGTTACGCCGTTTAGGGTGCATTTCTGAGGTAGTTGGACACGGGTGGGAGACGGGCCATGTGGAGAGCGACCCCCGGGGTGAGCGTAGCGAGCGAGCCTGAAAAAAATTAAAGTAAGTTGCTCTAAGTCGTTTCAAATTCGGGGCACAAAGTAAAGAGGAAAAGGAGGCATTTAAAAAAAACAGTATCACTTATACAAAAGTAATGAACATGAATGAGAGATATTAAACTGTAAACATCAGGATATTCAGATAACAATATCTTTAGCATTTAAAAAAATATATAAATGTTAGTAATAATTGAATAAACACAAAAACACTTATTGAAAAGTGGAGGTATATTTGTACAGAACATCCCCCTCCTTCCCGAAAAGTGGTGGGATATATCCCTCAATCCCCTCCTCCCAATTTCCCAATTTACGAGTGTTCTTTAATTCGGGCAGTTGGGATTGCTGGTCTCTGCATGTCTGCCAGTATAACACTTCATTCTAAAACCAATGTTTTGAATAAATATAGGTTAAAAGTCGGAAATATACACATTTTCAAAATGGTCGATTATAACTATACTATCATGCAGTGGAAACTACCTTGAAAAACGAGGTCTACGCAGGAATTTTCCGGGCCGAAACGTTCAAATTATTGAGGGAAAGTGCAAACGAGGGAGCGAAGCGACCAAGCCAGGAGCTTTTGAGTTTTTTGGAATTAAAATTGGACGATCTTAAGCATTTTAAAGGCATTTCAGGAGAAATTCTCACTATACTGAATCAAAAACAAATTAGACACTTAGAAAAATTTTTATTAAAAATTGCTTTCGTGATTTTAAGATTATTTTTTGATATGAATATTTTACCTTGGACCTAAGCTATCTGATGACACTGTTGGTGTTGAAAGTATTTCACGCATGAGTGAGCACAACCCGCTTTTGTGCAATCGGCCAAAAATGCATTTGCGCACAGAATTGTGTTCTTATGTTTAATGCCTCACAGACCGGTGCTGCAGAAGCTCTCAACTGATGTGCACAAGGATTGAATCCTCAGCATGCTCAGAGAAGATGTAATATTAATTTTGTAGGCAAAAAAGACAAAAATGAAATAATGATTCAGAAGTACCCCCCTAAAAAAGGAGAAAATGTCATGTTTGCAAGATGAACTGTGAACTGAAGAAAGTGGCATTTTCTTGTTTTTGAAGGGGTAGGGTGGGTTGTATCTGAATCATTGCTTCATTTTTGCTACATTCTTAATCCTCAACATGCTCAGAGAAGACCTAATATCAATTTTGTGACAAAAAAGACAAAAATGAAGCACTGATTCAGAAATACCCCCATAAAAAGAAGAGAATGTCATGTTTGCAAGATGAAATGTGAATTTAAAAAAAAAACAATGCATTTTCTTCTTTTACAGGGGTTGGGGGTTGGTAATTGTATCTGAATTATTGCTTTATTTTGTCTTTCTTGTCACAGAATTGATAAGCTCTTCTCTGAGCATGCTGAGGATTAAGAATGTAGCAAAAATGAAGCAATGATTCAGCTACAACCCACCCTACCCCTTCAAAAACAAGAAAATGCCATTTTCTTCAGTTCACAGTTCATCTTGCAAACATGACATTTTCTCCTTTATAAGGGGGTA